>WURS02000019.1:2500712-2515082 GCA_011762765.2 Rhinocypha anisoptera
AAGTATCGAAAACAGTTCTCATTCTCGCGGCTGCCGCTATAGGTTATGTCTGTTTGTTTTACAGTTCTGCCACTTCAAGCATGCATTGACAAAGAGTGCCCGCTCATTTTAAAACAAACCGAATGTTTCTATCTGTTTCCAGTCCGGATAAAAAAATTAGAGGCCTTACAACTTTAATGCACCTCGTACATCATACTATAATTTTAGCGAATAAAAGTAACACACCCTGCGATCCCATATAAATTCTATTTAAAACACCAATGCTTTAAACAAATCTCTGCAGACAAGACTGCAATTCTACTCCGTAGATTTCCTCCACTTGAAGAAGCTACTTCAATCATCGGACCGCATGTCCCATCCAAACCCAGTACGAGCGTGAGAGAGTGCACAGAAACCGTAGACGTGGTTTCCTTTTGCGTGATCTTCCCCTTCCTCTCCCCCCCTCCCCCGTCCCCCGGGTACCTCCCTCTCCACGTCCTGCCCTCTGCACACACGACCTGGATCCCAGAAGAAGAGAGGGAACTCGCCGGGGGGAAATGGCACTCGTCGAGAGCCGTTTCTCAAAGGAGAGCCGCCCTCCGCGAAACTGGAGAAGCGGCCCGCCCGCGCCACCGGGGAGATTAGCGATCCGAGCCTTAGGACGAGGATTTTTTAAACAGGCCGATTGCTTCCAATCCGGCGGCTGATAAGGTGGCACCGAGGGTTTATGCAGTCACGAGAGACGACGCGTAGCAGCGCTATAAGACTGCTATGTTCCAGTATAGAAGAGAACTTCCCGAGTTTCGTTTGCAAAACAGCGCACTTGTCTCATGCACTCGTAAATTCGTCGGATAATATCGTAAAAATGACCTTAAATAAACAAATATATATATATATATATATAACGAACAGTTCTCTCAGATTGATAAAGGGGCAAGGAGCCCCGAAATATAAGTCTATCTTTTTATTGTTTCTGTGTGTGAATGTCTATAAGTGTGTGTGTGTGTTCATTATATATATATATATATATATATATATATGTATGTCCTCAATAACAAATCCAAATTCATAACTAATGACAGCTGTCACAATCACAATGCCAGATCATGTAAAGAACTTCATCAAAATTACATAAGGACATGCAGCACTTCACATGGTCCAAAAACAATGGGATTAAGAATATGTAATCGTTTTCCATTGGATATAAAATATGAAAGTATGATTTTTATGTTTTAAAAAAAAAGTTATTGAAGTTTCTTCACCTTCAGTTGTATTATTCTTTAAAAGAATTTATCATCTAGTAATTCAATGTCACTTTCATGTATTGAGTAATAATGTATATACTGACACACCCGACTTGCCTTATATAATGTAACCTTTTTACAATGGTCTCCAGACAAATAAAAGTTTATTATCTTGTAAGATAAGTTGCTAATGAAATGGATTTTGCACCTTATTTGTGTTCAGTATTTCAGACTTAATGATTTTCGTGGAGGGTTGGTGCCTCCTTGCCTTTTTCAATAATGTTTTTAATGTAACACCATTTCTTTACTTCCTCACACCCGGGAGTTGGATTCCTCTGCCACCACCTCATTGAGGAACAGAGAGTGTGGAATTCATGTCATTTAAAATATCATTGATCTATCTCTATTAACATCACTACGGTGTCATCCAAAGCACTTTAAATGCTAAATAAAAAAACTCTCTCTCTGTTAGAAGATAGAATTTTCATTTCTCTCGCTCCCATAAATACCTAAGAAATAAAAACACTCCACCACCTTGAGTGTGTGCTCCTAGTGCTCTTCTGAAAAAGTTATGTTGTTCCACCTTCTACTTCACATCCAATTGTGCCCATACTTGACACTCAAGTCTGTACTATCAGTTTCCATAAAGGAAACCTCATTTACATAGGCCTGCAGGAGTGAATGATTTGTTGTTCTTGAGTTGCAACACTCCTTTAACGGAAGGGATCCTCACCAAAGATATCTCTTCTTGTATCACTATATTCTTCTTGAGCCATTACCAACTCTCTCTGGGGTCTAGTTATGAGATAAAGGGACTCTACTGATTCGTCATTTCTATTAAGGAAAATAATAACATAGCAAATGCAAAAACAATTAAATATACTAGTAAAATTAGTTATAGAAAATATTTTAATGCTGAAAATAAATGCTCTTATATATGTAATGAAAGTGCTATGCTGGATTCATTCAATTCACAATAGTTTGGTTTAGGTCATTTTGGATGGGTGAGTAGGATGAGTTATCATATCACCTGATATTTCACCCTGCAACAAAACCCTGGTTGTCTATTCCACAAAGTAACACTAGAAACCATTTCCTTATACATCTTCTGGCTTCGGTGATGTTGTCTGTCACATTGCAAACGACTACTGTAGGACCTTTGTCAATGACTCATAGGTCCTGATGATGCTAGTGTAGTGAAACATGCTGAATGGCTAATGTTTTTTACTGTGGAATTTGCAATGTATTCAATCCATATTCAGGAGGAATTTCATTTGGACCACACCTTTTGATACACACAAGCTGTAAAAGAAGATTAGTTAACTGGTTGTTTTTTTAATTTTTCTCTTCCATTTTCTTATAATATTTTGTTATATTCTTTATCTAATAAGGTCTGGCAGTGTTTTCTAACCTATTCATAAATAATCAGTCCAATAAATACTGTCATTGGGCAATGTCAATTATTCATTTTTTCACAGTCAGCTATTTTATTTATTTTACAACTGAAATGAAGACTTACATGTTTATAATGAAAATGAGTTCCATATATTCTCCTAATCACTCATGCCTTCTCTCATTTATTACATTTATTATGACACTTATATTGACAATATTTAATAAAACCATCAAGAACATTAAATAATCAAAATTAAATGAATAATATACGTTACACTATTTAATTGAAACATATAGAAGGTTGGTCCACCCTTTGTTCCTTTGTTTCAGTTGTAGAATTTCTTATCATATTTCAGTGTTTATTTTATTATGTATATCAACACAAACCTATTGTTTTTATATTAGTTTCCAAGCATAATTTTTCCATAGATTGAAATCTTTTTGTAATTATTGAGACATTTCATAATTTTCTAAACCTTGAATATTTCAGCAAATTTTGAAGACATCAGAACCTTCAGCAGCATGGACTACAGCAGCTACTGCTCCATCTAACTACTATTCAACCCTGGAGGTTCCTCCTCTGTCTCAAACTGCTACAGTGCTTCTTGATTCAACATCTGAAAGTGTGGAACTTAGCAGCTGCTTGCGCTATAATGTGAACTTCACTCGTGAGGCAGAAATTGCCGGTGTGCCACTAATGATGTTGCGCCCATCACCAAAGTGGCCAAAAGCTCCATGCAGGCCAGACTGGGGTTGGGAATTCTTCTCTGATTCTATATTTTCATCAATTGTTATTGATGTAAGTATTATAAGAAGTCATATTTAGTATATATTCATTAGATGGAATTATTTTTTTATAAGAGTGCTTTTGATGAGTGTAGAGATAATCCTTCAAGCTAAAAATATGATATGCATTTAAAATAATATATTCACATAACATAGATTTTTTAAAATTTTAAATCTTTTATTTTACTTGTACTATTGCTTATAAATAAATTGGATATTTTATGTTAGAATATTATATATTTAATGGAATAGATAAATATTATTAGAAATGATAGAATAATGGATAATGAGATTTTTTTATAATAAATAATAATCTCAATTTCCCCTATGTCCCCAAAATTTTCTCCAGTGGAGAATTCTCCATTGCCATTGGCAATTTTAAAATTTTGTTTAATTTTTGTTTATAAAAATGATTTCATGACCCTATCAAAATAAATTAATTTTTTATTTCATTAGTTTATTATTTTGGAAATTTTTATTGAACATGGTTTAATTTATTATGTACATATTATTTATAACTAAATTGTCATTTTGGGGGTAAAAATCAAGAAAAAATGGTAATTCTATAGATTCAGTGTAACATCTATTATACCTAGAGAAGGTACCATCTTTAAAATCTTACCATAACAAGATAAAAATATGGAAATAATTTGATCAATCATTTTCTAATGATCTTAAAAATATAACCAAGTGCTCAGAAATAAAATATGATTGCAAAATATATATGCATTAATATATTATCCGGATTAGATATAAGTAATTTTATATGAATAATTTTTTACTCTTCCTTTTTATTTGATTATTATATACCTTTCTTTTCAGTTCAATTTGGTTTGTGATCATGCAATATACCCAACAATTGGGCTAGCTGCATTGAACTCAGGAGGACCAATTGGAGTTTACATTTTTGGTCTTCTAAATGATAGGTAACCTTTTTCCTCTATTTGAATTTGAATGAAATTAAATATTAAAGAATTTGTGAAGTCCCAATGAAGGAAACAATGGTACATTTTGAAAATCGTGTCATATGGGTGGTTTGAAATCTATTTGTTCATATTCTGAGAGTTAACATCACTAGGGTGTATCAAGTCTATTTTCATTTTGTATTATCTCTCAGAGGAATGTATAAGTTTTAGTCAGTCAATTTCTAATTGCTTTGTGCTTAAAAAGATGAGTGTTTTCGAGAATGAATGAAAAATCTCATCTTGATCAAACATCACTAAATGAAAGACATTGCTACATAGGGAACTAAAGAGAAGCTTGATGAATCTGCAATCTCCTTAGAATGTTTATAATTGGTTTAAATTTTTTTGGAGTTTTTTGTTATATGGGCAGAAATGATTCTAAGCATTTTCTATGCTCCATTGAGTCTACTACTCCTGAAATCATCAATAAAAATCATGATATGTAATGGTTGATTGATGGTGCATAAAATGATTAGTCGTTTGAACCATGATATTTTACATGAACACTGAGAAAATTAAATCATAAAAACCATCACGGGAATATTAAATAGTTTTCATTTGTTGATGGAGTTTTCAAACCACCCATATATTTCTTACTCTGAATTACTCTATGAAATTCTGTATTGCTTACTTTGAACTTGAAATTTATTTAAATTAAGGAGATATATAGATAAAGTATATATTTTAGATTCTTACCTGAAAAGTTTCATGAAAACTGGAATTATTTATGTCATTATGGAATTCCACCAAGTGACCTCAGTGAATTTGAAAACTGGAAGTAAATTTTTGCTGTGCCATTTATCATTTCATCATTAACAATTCATCATAAGTCGAAGTTCATTGGCTTTTTCCCCTTGCTTTCCCCTTGTTATTGATTTTCATAAAGGTGATAACTATAACATGTCTAAAATTTTCATTTTTAAATGAGGTTGATTTTTTTATAATGAAAATTTTGTCTTTTGGGTGTATCAGGGTAGGCAGGAGAATTTCCTTTTTTTCCTGCCTTGCTACACTCTTGCTTGGTGGTATGTTGACTGCTGGTGCTCCAAATTTCTGGTCCTGGGCTGCATGCAGATTCATCGTTGGACTAACCATCCCAGCCATTTACCAGATTCCCTTCATCATCTGTGAGCCCCCTTCATCATCTGTGAGCAGTGCTCTCTATGGACCTATTCTGTTTCAGTTTCTTTCTGACTTATTTTCCCATGTGTGTAGAATTGAAGCACTCTATGATGTGCCTCTATGTCATAAGTGCACATAGTCCTTGGATTTTCATACACCCATTGGAAAATTTGGTTCATCCAATATTTTCTGCTCTGATGTTGCTTTGGTTTGTGGCAGCAGAACCAATCATTGGACCAGAGATGGAAGGCCTCCCCTGATTGGACAACAGTGGGGGGTATGGATTATCCACCACAAACTCTCATTCTATAGCACATTTAATCAACCTTAAAAGCAGGGCTGGATTTCTCCATTAACCAATAGAACTTTAGCTTAAGGATGCAAACCAATATGAACCTCATTTCTCCCCCAAACAAGATTGCTTAAATTAAGAGAACCCTTTTGATGATGGGCATTTTTGTATGTGTTTGTCATAAATAGTTAAATAAACCCACTACATAGCATGCTAGAGTAAGTATATCAGAATGCTAACTATGGTACAAAAATCCCTAATAATACAATTTTCACATTTTTTTCATTGCTATTATTAATGCTTATATGCTAATAAATCTGAAGGATCTGTAACTGCGATTTTGGTTACTAAAATATTTTTGTTCTATGACTGAAAGGTACTGTTTGATGACCTCCATATTTTACCTTAGCACCCTGATAATTCTAATTCCAGCCCTGCTAATGAAGGAAAATGTAATATATTGAATGTATTCTCTGCAATTTGACAAATATAAAAAACTCCTAAGAAAAAAAACCTTTAATATATACATTTTAAATTTTATTGGGATTATTTCGTTCTCAATAATTCAATTATGGATATGGAATATGTATCAAACTTCCATTGTGATGTGACAAGAAGTGTTGCCAATTTCCATCATCCAAAAGTTACTACTGTGATATTTCTTTCATGATGTGGTACCCTTCTATATTTCACTATTAATTATTATCTTTTCATAATTTAGTCGATTATATCTCAATAAAATAACTGAAAATAAATCCATATGCAGTGAATTTTAAAATTTTGACAAAAGTCACCTGTCTCTATAAAATCATCCAACTATATAAGATATTCAAAATACTTTTTTTACCATTTGGATAAGAAATATGTACTCATTCTTGTTTCAAACATGTCTACAAAAAATATTCCATTTGTTTAAAAAATGTCTTCATGAATTGCTAGACACAATATAAATGTTTTATTATAAATGTAAATACTATTGTCATTTTAATGCACAATTTTTCTTGTTCCCTCACCATGTTTATACTGATCAGCCCTGGAATTGGTTGGTCCAAACTACAGATCCTTTGTAACTGTGATGACCTGTCTGTTTTACACTCTGGGTATGATAGTGCTTGCAGGGATAACTTACATGGTGCGTGATTGGGTTCAGTTGGCACTGGTTACTTCAACACCCTTTCTTTTATATTTTGGATATTGGTGGTGAGTAAATTGTAAATAATTATATTATATATAAAAAAATAAAACTATTTGCACTTCATTTAGTAAACATAATTATTTTTTAAGGTTTAATATAAATTTCATTTCTATCATACTTGTCTAAAAATTATGGATAATGCATCTAACTTCATTTTTTCTCAGAATACCATATGTGTTAATAAGAGTTTGACTATACAGGAGTACAGCTGATGTGTTGATAGTGTGTACTTGTATTTGTGATAATAAAGAAACACTTAGCAACAAAATTAATTCATTGTAGTTAGGAGAAGTAGCAAACTTAACCTAACATGTTTTATCTAATAAACTTAATTTCACCTTAAAAATTTAGTGATGTTGTAAAATATGCTTAAGTGTTATATAAAAATAATTTAAGGATGTTTGGTTGTTTTTTAATTCAGGTTTTTGCCTGAGTCTCCACGATGGTTACTCGCCAAGGGCCGATTTGAAGAGGCATCAACAATCCTTGAAAATCTAGCACGGGTTAATGGCACTCAGTTACCTGCTGGATTCACTCAGAGACTTAAACAAAAAATGACAATTCAGAGATCTCAAAGTGAAGAATCTCGTCTAAAGAAAGGGCCGGGAGTTATGGCCCTTTGCAGAACTCCAAATATGAGACTTAAGACAGCCTTGATTACATTGAACTGGTAGGTTTTATATATATCCCCATGATTTAACACTTAATAGATATGTGAATTCTCTATGGAGATTTAACTTACGCAATGTGTGTGGAGCTATTTTTCAAAATTTAAAATGTAAATTTCGTTTTCTCTTAAAAAAATTAACTTTGGGAATAAAAATCTTTTCTTTTAGCGTCTTCATTAATTTATTTTTTATTTCCATTTTTATTTAAAATTCTTTAACTTTATTAACAGGATCTGAGTGGTCCTTGTTCATTCTAATTATATTTATTGATATCAATTCACATGAAGTTAATTTCTTTTTATTTCATAATTTATGTAGGTTTGCTAATGAAATGGTGTATGTGGGACTGAGTTATTATGGTCCATCTCTTGGTAGTGATCAATATGTAAGCTTCTTGTTGTCCTCACTGGTTGAAGTTCCAAGTTACTTGGCATGTTGGTTTGTGATGGATCGTTGGGGCAGGAGGTGGCCTCTCTGTGTATGTATGGTCCTAAGTGGAATCAGCAGTATTGTCACAGTTCTTCTACCTGAAGGTGAGACATTTTAATATACTGTAGATAAATATTTGAACACCTCCCCTTACCAGGGCCCATGTGGAAAATCTCACATAAGGTCTATGACTTTATAAAAATGTTACTGTACTCAATCTGTATATTTTATTCTTATCTTAAACAAAATTTCTTTGAATTTTCCTTGATGCTACCACATTCATCAGAGATTAGTTTGTGTTTACTATATTCACAATACAATAACTTGTTTGACAAATATTATTTGTGATTTGAATTAAATCCCAACCAATTATAAATGTATTAGTTTCAACTACAAAAAATGACATTTCAATAAATGTAACTTCATTTGAAATTGTTAATATAATATTTTAAACAGTTACAACATTAGAGTAAAATTCAGATTCCTATGTTGCATTTTGAACTGCACTAGGACAATCTAATACACTGTTTCTAGGAGATAATTCTCATTGGCACATTTTAATTTCATTAAATAAATCCATTTGCCAATAACATGTTTAAGGCAAAAATTTAAGCCCATGTAGTATTTAGGAAAGTTTTCATGATATTGATAAATACTGGACCTTTGGTGTAGCACTACTCTTCACTCACATCACTTATTGCTTAACCTCTCAAACCAACAATTATGGTTTTTTAATTAATGTCTTCTGGGACCTTCCTCTCCAGTTACTTCTATTTATTCTCCAAATAATAACTGTAATTATGAAAATATCCTGTCATTTCTACTTGCATTGATTTCATTTATCATTCTGCCAGTTGTAAAGACATCAAGTGAAAGCATATGTTCTTCATTCAGTTCTTCCTTTTTCTTGCTACATCACTGCTTAGTCTAGACTCATGAAATTCACATGGAAGCATTACATTATGAATGTCAAAGGTCATGTCTCTTTCTAAGATATGCTGTATTTCAGATTTTCATTACCAAGTTATTTTGTAATTCTTATCTTAAATTCATCAGTCATACTTGAGTGTGTGTTGTGCTTAATTTAATTTTCATCAATGTTGTTAGGTTTGTTTCTTCTGTTATGTTCTTCTGAGTTGTGTTCACATTTGACATTGCACACTGTAGATTTTTATTCCTTGACTACAGATCTGAGGGGGTAGCATTGAGGTATAAATACATATTTTTCTATTTATTAGCATTTTTATTGGTTTGCCCTTTTAAGGTTAATTTCTTACAGAATTTTTCATACTAATTCATACCACATTAATTAAATAAATAATGCAATTCTTTTCAATTAATTTCAATTGTCAGTTTTACTTCCAGTATCTTGAGCTTTTTTTCCTTAGATTTTCAAATGAATTTATTTATTCCTCTCATGTATTATATTTTCATTTCTCACAGATGCAGTGACTGCAACACTTTTGTTATTTCTACTAGCAAAATCTGCCATATCTGCATCATTCCTCATTATATACCCTTTTGCTGGGGAACTGTATCCAACTCAGCTACGAGGAATAGGGATTGGTGCCAGTGCTTATATTGCTGGTCTGGGCCTTGTTATTATCCCATTTATTGTGTATCTGGTCAGTATAGAATTTATATATTAATCAAAATGTAGTATATAAGACAGAAATTATAAGAAAAACTATTTTTTATACTTTTGTAACTGTTTCTTTCATATTTAAAGAAGTTTAATTTTCATGTATTCAATAAGATTTGATTTTATCCTCTTGGCAATAGGCATATCCTCTTATTATCAGGTTATAAAAATAAAATAATCATCTGAAAATAGAGATAAGAGTAATATAACTTGATTTCAGAACTAGAGAACTACCTAATAACTCTGGGTGAATTCTTCTCAGTATTTCCACCGGGTAAGATATTTTGCTACCAATGTTTTAGTGGCAAACTCTGCTATCATCTTCAGGGTGTTGGTCAAGCATCAACACACAGCAGAATACCTTACCCAGTGGAGATCCTGAGTAGAATTCACCCGCAGCATACACTGGGAAAGCCTCAGATCCTTCATACCTGATAATTCTTTTTTCATTTATTTGCTGTATGTTTAATTACTTGTAAGATATTAATCATCCTCCTTCAATAATTTTACATATACCTATTAATAAATTTTAAATTAAACTAATGTAATATAGGAATTCTAATGTGCAATATAATATATTATCATTGTATTTTTCTTGGATTTGGCATCTAACAACACTATAATCTAATTAAAGGGTTCAGAAATGCTGGTTTTACCATTGGTGATATTGGGTGTTGTGTCCGTGGTTGGCGGTTTATCAGGCCTACGTCTTCCAGAAACCCTTCATCATAGACTTCCTCAGACTGTTGAAGAAGGAGAAGAGTTTGGAAAAGATTGGAATTGGAAGGAATGCATCAGATGTATTCCCATTAGGTAAAAAGAAGGGCTAACCCAAATCATTGAATGTAACCTTTTGTAGAAACTTGCATTATGGTAATCATATGTGATTGATTTCATTTTCTTGAACCCATT
The DNA here is from genome assembly GCA_011762765.2 of Rhinocypha anisoptera. Classification (NCBI taxonomy): domain Eukaryota; kingdom Metazoa; phylum Arthropoda; class Insecta; order Odonata; family Chlorocyphidae; genus Rhinocypha; species Rhinocypha anisoptera. The sequence goes on from WURS02000019.1 coordinate 2,511,342, forward strand.
TTTCTAATTAAACATATACTTGAAATTGCCAAATTTAAAAATATAATGATCCTTCATAATAATGCTATGAGGAATCCAAATTCAGTACTGAAGAGTAGTTAAGGTATGCCTTTGTTTTATTTGAGAAACTCACAAAATTCTCATATGTTGTACTTTTTAATAAGTAGCTGTAAGGATAAACACTATACTCCTGAAACCTGGTTCTATTCCCCTCCATGTGTATGATATCCCATATCTCATTACAGTATGATTCTAAAAATAAAATTATTTTGGAAAAATATTTTACCTAGACCAATCAAAGGAAAAAAATACAGGGCGTCTAAATATTGACATTTGAAATTGATTTCAAATTGGTCAAGAAAGAAACAAAGTAGACATTGTGACATTAATTCTTATGTTCACTGCTTATGTTATTTAATACTGACTTATAATAAAGTCCTGTGCTTTATAAAATTGTGAGCATCTTATAATTTTTGGAATGCTGGTAATATTGTGGTTACACACACCAGATTTGAGTCTTATTTTGATCAAATTTAAATAAACAAGTGATTACTATAACTTTTAATCAATACTTTCAATACATTACTTTATGAACAAACCAATGATTCTTTACAATTAAGTAATTGTCTTCTAATTTACCCCATATGATGAAATTTTTATATTTATGAAAATAAAATGGTAATATGCATATAAAAACGTTAACTCCAAAATTTCTGCAAGTTTGATCAATTCTTGCAATACTCACTTTTTTAATTTTTTATTGAGATTATTACATATGTTATTTACAGAAACCTTTGAGAATTAACTATTTGAAACTTTCAATGTTACACTACTCAATTTTTGTATTTGATGCAAAGGACTGAATTATTTTCACTTTCAAATAATATTTAAGGATATTTTTTATGTATAGTAAATTTTAACCCTTTGAGTAGCACTGATTTTCTGTTGGGAACTCTCAGAGGTGCCATGGGAATTTTGGATGATTGTTTTTCAAAGTTTCTTCTACATTTGAAAATGTACACACCTTTCTTATTGAATTTTTTAAAAATCTCCTTTTATTTTCAATGTCATGCAACAGTTCGAGTTTATTTTTAAATTTACAATATCGAATAACATTATTTTTTCAATTTTCACCAAAAAGATGACAAATACAATCAACTTTTTCAAAGAACAATAAATGAATTTTAAGAATAAATGAAACGACTGATGCCATAAACTACATAAAGAACACATTGATAAATAAAAAATATCATTATTTTTATAGAAAATGGTTGTATAATAACTAAGGAAATTGCACAAATTTTCAATCAATACTTAATTATTTTTTACAATACAAATTGCATAAAAATCAGGGGAAAAGGTCACAATTGTTATTAAAATAATAATAAAATATCTTTATTGGGGCGAGATTGCGACTAGATAGTCCCTTCTTCCACTTGACCCCTAGTCACAAATATAATGTTACATGAAAGTAAATAAAAGATTTTACAAAAAAAAATTTATAGGAAGATTCTACAAAATAAAATAATAAAACAGGATATAAATTATGCTATACTTACTAACCGTGTAGAAAGATATCTACAAGTATGTGGGAAAAACATAAGAATAGTTGACTTATCCTTGACGAAAAAACCCACTGAAGGGTTTTTCAACTCATGATGCGATGCTGCTCAGTGGCAAAATCTGGGTCGTGAAGAAGAATGCATTTGTTATGTGGAATAGCAGTTTGATTTCCCTTAATCCTCAATATATACAGGTTAATCATTTGAGTGGAACGAAATGTGTTAGGAAAAAGTTTGTTTATCAAATTATGAGTCAAGGCTTGTTTATTTTCTAGGAAACTTTGCTAGATAATAAAAGATAATTGATAATTACTCTGTACTTTTATTGAAATAGGTATTCCTGAAGAGAATTTTTTGCCAGGACAATGTTAGCTTACGTAATGATATGTTAGTCATTCACTCCACTCAACCACACCATCACTTGTCTTGCTGACGTGTTGCGAGAGCGCCAAAGACTGTGGAATAAACCGGAACTGACCACAGCATTTACATTAGCAAAAAAGGAGCTTCGTTACAGCATCCAATTTCCATATTAAAAGATTTGTCATCATGGGATACAGTCGCGAGCGTAACTTTGTGGATGTCATTCTTCGTACGGAATTTGGAAAAATTAATTTTGCCATTTCCACATAAAGATTCATTTGGTCCTAACATGTTGTTACATAATAACATTATCAAGGTGGAAATCTCAATATCTCTTTATGTGGAAATAGCAAATTTGTTTATAAATTTACCTCGATTTGCTATCATATATCAAGTGAAAAGATAGGATACAATTTAAAATAATTTCACAACCCAACGTTGCGTTGACAATTGCGTTAACTCTAATTAGAATAAAATAATTAAAATGGTCATGATTCGTGAGTTCAAGGATTCGTTAGATATCAAGGATTCAATGATTCGTTAGAGTTCAAGGATTCATGTCAAGGATTCGTTAGATTAGTGTGGGGAGAGTTACGGAAATTAATAGAGTGTAAATAAAGGGAAGGGGTGCCGGCATGATGCATCTCCCTCTGACTTGGCACTAAATTTTCAACCCAATATCGTAAAAAGTAATCGAAGAGTTTGAAATTAATTTAAATTTAAATATAAACGAAGCGTTAGGAAATCGAGTGTCGTTGGATCCTACGATGAGACTGCAGTATTAATTATCAGTCACAATTGAACATCAGAACCTTCATTTGATTGATGAAATATTGATGAAATAATATAGTTTTACCTGCTTTTCTTTAAATAACAATATACAATTTAAAAAATGTTCATGGAAAAATAGCTTAGCAAAAATATACTTGTAATTTAAATGTAGATCAGGGAATTTAAAGAACATTTACGGAACAATACCAATCACTTATCGCCTTTTTTACCCATTTTAACATCCTAAAATAAAAAAATTATTTTTGAATGAACGGCAAATGACAAATATGCTCAGATATATTTTTAGGTTAGGAAATCCAAAGAAGAGTTAAGAGATTTTAACCAGAATGTATCATCATTTACACCGACGTCAATGATTTACTCAAGGTTGTTTACTTTCGCATCAAAGTTAGATAACATTAAAATCGCCAACATATCTCAATTTTACATTATTATTGTGTCCATTGATACATTTACAATTAAACATTTTAAGGCGGAGCCATATAAGTGGTAGATCTGTCCTGTTCGGACGTTAATCTGGCGACAACCTGGACTCGGTAGGAATGGGTTCCAGCACCTCCTTTAATGAACCATCACGTCCCGTGAAACAATGATAAATTCTCGGCCCTACTGTCGTGGACTTCGATCGGAAGACGTCAGAGAAACGAGCCAGCAACAAATGAAGGAGAAAGAAACTGGTAAAAGACACTGAGCGGCAATTTGGGAGCCAATCGATTCATTCGGCAGAAAAAGTCTAAAGAGGCGTGGGGGAGGAGAGAGGAGTGGAGAGGAAGAGAGAGTGATTTTTAAGGAGGAAATAAATTATTTACTCGCAAAGGGGGGAGGGAAAAGAAAATGTGGGAGGAATAGAGAAAAAAAGAGGATTCCCTTCATTATCCTGGGAGAAAGGGAGGGAGGGACGGAAGGGTTTGAGGAGGAGGGGATTTGCAGGGAGAAGATCTGCAATGTGGGAGTGGTGGTTAGGCCATGATGGCAGGGTTGGGACTCGGAGAAAACACTATTTTACGGCCCATTTGCGGAAGTC
>WURS02000019.1:2515182-2539337 GCA_011762765.2 Rhinocypha anisoptera
AAGGGGGGTGTGAAAAACCTCCGAAAACCTACTGATAGAATGGCTGCTATGTGTAATAATGATTTTGTAAATTATTATAGAAATATACATATATACACACATACACAAAATTACATACCGATATAATAAAAATAATATATTATAATAATAATGATACCTATGTACAGACATACCCTGCTATATAGCACAAAAATTATAAATATAAATTTTTTTAAAAATAATAATAAAAATAAAAAAGATTTAACAAAACACATATATACAGACATTCATATTTACACACAACCATTCACACAGCAATGCACACAACCATACAAACAACGATACACACAACGATACAACCATTCACCTGACCATCATACAACCATACACACCATATCACATACATACACATATAAATGTTGTACATATTTACATTTTTACCATTGTACAATATACCCATACATAGAATTAACGATACAGAATGATGAACATATATGTAAAAAAATAATAATAAATAAATAAAATGTTAATGTTAGAATATAATTTATGAATGATATCAAAACAAATAAAATGTATTAAACAATGGCATTACTTAAAAAATCATCTACCATATAATATTGGAATAAGCCAATTTAGTCAAATACTGTAAGAGCTTTTGAGTGTTGGAGAGTTCAAATGTGTGATCGATATTCACTTTTAATATATGTTGTTTGTTTAAAAAATATATCATCCTGATTTTTGCAAGATCAGTAGTGTCTTGTGAAGAGCCCGTTTCAATGATGTCAAGGACGGTGCATTCTTGGTGCTTAGTTTCTGGTTATTCCACTCCCGACAGGCCATGACTGTAAATTATTTTTTATATATTTCTGTTCAGTGTTTGGGGATAACAAGTCTATGATTCCCTCTAGTATTGACTTTGTGTATTTTGTCGAGACTTTTAAAATCATAAGTGAGGTATTGTGGCATATTTGTGTTCATAATTTGATATAGTAGAGATAGAGTATGCAGTAGTCATTGAGAGACAAGCTTCAGCCAAGATAGTTTATGTAGCCGGTAATACGGTCCGATACTTGTAAGTTGAATATGAACCTGACGCATGCATTGAGGGAGCACTGGATCTTCAGTGATAGATCTTGCGATAGATCCTGATAAGCTACGTCAGCATAGTCAAAGTGTGGCAATATTATTGAGGATATTAACTGTTTCTTTAAGCTGGTAGAGATGATATACTTAAGTCTTAGAAGACGAAAGAGATATCTATTGACTGTTTTGCATATTTTAATTACTTGGCAGTAAGGAATAGGGGCAAATGATATGTAATAGTGGTAATTCATCCCTGTTTATGCATGCTAATATTTTTGAATAACCAATTATAATTGCTTGTGATTTTCTTGGGTTTACATTTAAGAAATTACTTCTACTCCAGTCATTAAGACGTTCTAGGTCATCATTGATATGGTTTATAATGTTATTTAGGTTACTGGTGGTGGAGTGTGAATAAATTTGCAGATCATCTGTGTACAAGTGATGTTTACATTTTCTGAGTGTTGAAGGACAGTCATTGATGTACAGAGAAAATAGTAGAGGACCAAGAGTAGAGCCTTGGGGTGTGCCTCTTGTTACATTAGCCCATCCATGAGAATGAATTATTCACAATTACTTTTTGTTACTGACCTGTGAGATATGATTTAATCCAGGTAATAGCGAATGGTGAAAACCCATCCACCTTATCTTTGCCGCAAGTATGTCTTTGTCTAATGAGTCAAAAGCTTTTCTGAAGTCGAGTAAAACGAGAACAGATACTTCCTTCGGGTTCATAGCACGATGGATATCGTCCATTATTTTCATGAATGCAGATGTGGTGATATGGGAGACTTTACTGATAATAGGTGAAACTTTACTTAGTCAAAAAACAAAACATTTGAAAATGTAATGTAACATGTTATCTGATTATCTGAATATGGTATCTGAATAATAATAACTAAGAAATTAAGACTGTTATTGCTTTTAAAATGGTAAAAATTACATTACAAAGTATTGGAACTGCATGCATATGCTTTAAAAACAATGCAAACATTACAAACTTTCTTCCAAATCAAATTACTAATAATTGCATTATTTACATATTTGATGACACACAGCTTCTGTGTAGACCTTATTCACATTTGTCAAAAGCAGTTGTTGATCTACAGTCATGGTCACTGCATACAGCACTTTCCTATTGCATACAGCACAAACTTTTCCCCTCTGCCCTGACAGTTTCTTACCCCATACATCCCTGACAATACTGTCCTTAGAGTTGACTGACAGATTATTTTTTGTACGTAACCATTCATCCTCAATGTTACTATTTCTGATGTAAACTTTACTCTTGATGTTTTTTATGTCTCTGTCATATCATAGATCAAAGTGTTATTCAATTTCGAAAATCCACTGGGTCAAACACGAACACACATCAACTTATCACTAAATTATACAGGCTAGATCAAAATATCCTAGGCTTTATATAGGTGGTGAAATCAGATTGGGTATACAAAATTAGGAGAGGCAAACATTTTATTTTTTATGCCCATCGCCCATCATCAAATTTCAATTACTACTGCCATGGCTACTATGATTATTTGGTTTGCAATTGGAGCCAGATTGGCCACCCAACACCTCAGCCGACCCAACATGCCATCGGTGAGTTAGAATGGTAGCATAAAGTACTATCTTATCTTCTGCCTTTTGTTCCTAGAAATCCTCTACTTGATCAGAATGGAAGTCGGCCCACAATTATCTAATTAGAAGCAACAGACTAGCGACTTTTTGTTATGATCAAGTTCGTAATGCTCGGGTGGAAAGAATATATCCTTATTTGAATGTATCTTATACATTTTATCATTGTGTATCGCAGAGAAAACAAAACTTATCGAAGCAGTTAAAATATAAGAACATGCAAAAAATAATATCTCTGACATAAAGACATAGTATAATTACGTAAGAAGAAAGTCAATTGGTTATTGCCTACCATAAAATGTAGTTTCTAAAGTGTTGCTCCAGAAGCAGTTACGTAAGAACCAAATGTCGTGCTTGGAAAATTCCATCGGACTTATAGATTTTTAATTAACAAAGCTGTTGATAATTTCAACTATCAGTCAAAATTGTAGAGCCACATAGTAAACAAGAGGGGATTCTTATATTATGTTTAAAGTACATTACCTACAGAACTCAAAAAATATTTTCTTGAGAGGTCTCCACAAAGTGGATGATATATCGTCATTGGCAATTCTAGCATAAATTGCAAATGACAGCATATTGTTGCATGTCATTGAAAGGGTTAATAAATCTATTTTTACTCTTTAAGGCCTACTTCTCCAGCCAGTTCCTATGAGGACTTAAATGCGAATGATGGCACAGAATTCGAAGAATTCTCTGCAGCTGGGCAAGCCATCTCTGGGACTAGACGTTCATCTGAGAGATCTATGTCACATGGACAGCAAGAAAGTGAATTCTCAAACACAGATGCCACCTCTGTACCTCCAATGACAGATGGACCTACTGAGCGTACGCCCTTGGGCTCAATACCAGCAAACAGACGCCGGTCTTTAAGAGGACGGCTTGCACGCCAATCAAGCATAATGGAGACTCCTGTAGATTCATCAGGTGTTATGACAATTACTTACTGGTATTGAAAAAGAGTGCACACTGTTTATTATTTATTAACCTTTAGCACATTCATATCAAAGATTAGAAGCAAAATATGTGGGCATACCTTCGTGTTACTGTAAATAAAATTTAATTCCTTGTTCAAATATAAGAATTATTCTCCATAATTAATAGACTACAACTCTGATTCAATTGGGTTTCTGAATTTCTTTACAGAATTAATGAACTTATCTTTATTATACCAATAAACCTTGCTTATGATGAAAATACACTATTTCTTAAAAAGGGATTGCACATTTTAAGCTAGGGAGCACATTTCCTGATTTCTGCTCTTAATTTGGTCATTTTAGTGATGAATTTCATTTTCAGTTTTTTTTAGTCAAACTGAAATTGTATTATGTGAAATATACAATATTTGTTTATTGACTCTACATATTTCATTAGAAATATGGAATAATTCAGAATGCAATGAGAAATTGCATTGACTTGTATGCATTTAGCCATGCACCTTAAAATGTCTTCATATTTACATAGAACTGTATAATGGATCCTCTAATATTACATTTTAAGTTTCCATAAAATTCCAGAGGATCATAAAGAGAAAGTTTTGACTTGTGGTACTACACATCTGTAATATACACAAGAGTAAGTGTAACATATTCTATTTAAACCCTTCTCTAGATATGAAAATATAATGTAAAGCCAAATATCATGTGAAAATTTCTCTTTTTAAAATTTGGATTCACTACAATATCCTCAATACTTATGAAAGTGTAGATAAAATATATACCTTTAATTTATTTGTTATTGTTGTTTATTATTTTTATGCTATATTGCATATGATGAAGGCATCTTTTCGACTTCAATAATTATTCTTAGAATCCCATATTTGTAATTTTTATGGAAAGATAAAAATAAAATGTTGAACAAAATATCAATATTATATTTCACATCCTAAAATTGCCATAATTTGGTCAAGGGAGGTACAATATCATGTCTAAAATAAGTAATTGTGGAAAGTTCCAAATATTTTTGTACTTGGAGACCAGAACATGTATCCATTTTATTGTCCTTATTTGTGCTGCAAGTATAAATTTGATCTAAAAAGACCAAGATTAACCCATCAGCTCATGTCATATCTTTTATTTTTCTGGGTTGACTATTTGCATCTATGTACCTAAATGCTGTATTGCATATATAAAAAATGTGTTTAAGACCAGGTCCTCATCCTTTTCTTACAAGCTCAGTTTCTGCATTTGAAATGTAAAATATTGTGCACTTCAACCATTCTGTTAAGGATAAACTTTCATCATCCTATTCATAAGAAAAATAATACAGGTAAATTTTCTTTTTAATAGAACACAATGAACCTTATTGTGACTCGTTTTATCCCCATGTTTCCTCAAACTTAATTCCTTTCTTATATCTGTCCAGTTAGCTAGCCAAATAAATGAAACTCAACATTATCAAATCACAGCATGATGTGGTGGTGAGCTGGACGTAAGAGACTGAAATATTCAATTGACTTCGCACTATTCAGATCGTAATAATTATATAGTTTAAGAACCTAGTTGGGGAAAGTAAAAGAGTGGATTACAGACATTTGAGCTGTAAAGAATTTTGTATGGAGAGTAAGAGATATATGAATAGGTTTGGGCAGAAGTGATGAGCTGGTTGAATGGGATTTCAGAAGGTAGAAAGTCAAGAAAACTAGTCTTAGAGGAACTTAAATGAGAGAAGCTTTAACTGTAATCAGAGAAAGGAGAAAGTACAAGGAGGTTAAAGTTATTACCTATTAAACTGAAGGTAAATATAAATAGGGAAAACTGTAGATATGGGGAAGACCAGTATAATTTTTAGTAGGGGATAATAGCACACCACATGCCCTACCTATCACCTCAACACATTTTTGAATGATGATAAGATGTGAGTCTTGGAATGGACTACATAGATTTATATGCAATATGCATTTTACTTAAGCAGAATAATCTGATGCTAATCTAGGTCCCGAACAACTTCAAAGAAAACACTTCCTTACTCATCAAGATCATTTATTATGCAATTTATATGATTTTGAGCTCATAAATACAACAAATTTACAATAAATAATTATTCACAAAACTTTTACAATTGGAGTAGCTACCTGACATTTAAACAAACAACACTAATATATTTTTTTACATTTCCCATCAATAAAAATGAGAAATAGAATTTTTTTTTTCAAATATGCATTGGATTTACTTTTTGTGAAATACATTTGGCTTATATATGACACTCATTTTTGATTCATTAAACTACTAAAACAACTTCAAACACACACATAAGGAAGCTTGGTGAGATTCAGCTTAATGAGCAAAAACAATGACGATTAGAAGGTGAAAATGATGGACCTTATAAGCCCATCCCGCACGCAACACCCACTTTCCCCAACACAAAAATTGAACAACACATCATCACACTGGACATGCTTAGCACACTCTCCCATAGGATACCACCCAGTTCGATTGAAAACCACAACGATTTTATAAGTCCTAGCACGGGCTAAGGGAACTGGCCGGTTGAATGATATTTCCACCATTGAATCGGGTTGCACACGGGCTGAAAGGTGGGTGTATGTGAGGCGGCAGCCATCACCATCAGTTAAATGAGCATACAAGAGCTCTGTGTATTCACCTGTAGCACCACCCATTCTACCTCGGACACTGTTTTCATTACCCATGTTGTCATGATTTCCTCCAGTGCTGGCTGATAAACCACCTCCCGGTCCATCATTCTTTGGAGCAGATGGGTTCGGTCTCATTGATGATGAAAACATAATGGGTAAACCATCGGAGAGTAATAATGGGTTGTTTGAAAACTCTGATGATCTGTAACTAGATTCTGAGACATGATGTTCACTGGAGGTAGAGGGACCACTGTCTCCACTATGATGCCGCTCGCTTACTTGAGTTGGAACCTGAAAGATAATGTTACCGTATAATACCCACTGGCATTAGTTTTAATGCTGATAAAACTCAATTGATGAATTTTTCATCTCTTATCTCATATACCTCATATCTTATACATATAGATCTAAATCTCAGAGTTTTTCATGCTGATACAAGGACCAGTCAGTCAAAAACACCTACTACACTAACTTTCTAGAGATACTACTTCATGCAAATTCCACCTGGCATATACTCAGATAGAATCCCCAGTTAATAAACTAAATTCCACTTTCTTTTTACTTAGATATTCAAGGATTACTGTTAGCCATGATGTTCTCATTATGTTATATGACGGTATATTTTATTCACAAGTCACCTATGGCATCCCATTCTGGGATGCATCCACCCTATTGGTCTGCTTTTTAACACCTCAAGCTTCTGCCATTCCCCTGCATCTTCATTCTGTTTACCATAATTCTTATCTGAGAAAACAGAAGCTTGTTACCAAACAATTGGGAAACACACAAGTACCTACATTACCAGATGGAATAAAGAAACAATCTTTTTCATACCATGCACAAACAGTGCATGTAGTGGGTCTTCGTGGAGCTAGGTATTAGACTCTATAACAAATTCCCAATGTTTTTAAAACATTTCAAGTCTATTGGCTCCTTTAAACATAGGAGAAAGTTATTTTGCTGGGCAATTTATTTTACTCAGTAAATGAGTTCCATAAGGATGGAGTGATTTAGTGGAACCAATCTTCTGGTTGACACTTCTATGTTGTTTGTAATTCTATGCACTAACTTTACAACTAACCCTCAATTACACCTTATCTTTTATGAGCCTTATAACACAACTTGCAATTTTCACATTCATACGAAGTTTTATAAAATGTTGCAAAAGTTAAAATGACACATTTTCCATGCATTATTTTCACTTTCCTGTTCGCATAATTTCTCATCTCAGGGAGGGTCTTATCTATGTCAAAGACTCAGTTATTCCAGTGTTTCATAGTTTTCCACTGCAATCATACCCAAATACTTGAGCTCCTCATTCAGAGGCAGCATCATTTTAATACAGTGTCAAGATATTTCTACTATGTTGATAATTTTAAGAATCTATCAGGATTCAAAAAGTTCAATTGAGAAAATAAAAATATACAAGTCCCAACTAGCTGTTTAATCCACCAAGGTTTTATATAGCTATTCTAACCATCTTCATATTGAATAAAAGCTCAACTGGAAGACCATAATACCCCTGTCCGAGGTGGGTCTTGAACTCAGAACCTTTGGGTTACCCAGAAAAACACGATACCCACCATGATAACATACAAAGCCAATTTCATTTTAACCCAATGCAATATTCAAGTCAAAAATTTTTTGAGTGACGTCCAATTCAGTGTATTAAAATAGAATCTCAGCAAATTGAAACTAAAATAAGAGAATGAATACATTTTGTTGGAGCTAGTGAATTTATTTAGCACGTACCTTTATTGAAAAACTCACTGAAATATATAGCATGCCATGTAGTAATAAAAATTAATACTCATAATTAAATGCCAAACAAACACTTAAACATTCTTCTTGAAAAATGTTTTTCATTGTCCATATTTTAATGATAAGGCAATATCTTCCCCAAAAAGTAAATTAAAATATTGGCTCTTGTTACACTAGAATTACAAGGTACTCCTGGAGAGTATTTCAGAGACTCATCGGAAAGATGGAAATGAATTAATTTGCGATCGGAATCAATCGAAAAATAATCAAACACTTCCGGTGTTCACACTTTCCATTAAAAACATTATACACTGATCGACTTGGATCAAAAGCAACATGCTTCAATATTTTTAATGAGACTCAGAAACAGCACCTTGGCCTGTTATAACAAGGACATCATCAACGATATAATAGAGTCAGGTGAGATATGATGGAAATGATTCATAATCTTAGGAATAAGGAAATCATCATTTTTCTTTTTCAAAACCCCAATTGTCCAGGTATTGGCCTGTGATCTACAAGGGAGCTAGGCATGTTATTCACCACTGTAATTCAACAAATCATAATATTGGAAAGTCATTGAAATTCGTTCTCTCAGGTGTAATGTTGTGGAATTTGCTCACCATATTGTTGAGAATAAAACACTTGGTAACTCCACAGAAAATATTTATATTTTCAACAATACCTAGATTTCAACGTTGCACACAGATAATGATGAAGTGCAATTTTGAAACTTAGGTTGTGTTGAAAATAAAATTTTTTTGTGAAATTACCAAAGGTTTTCTTTGCATCAATATGCTGGAAAGACAGTATTTAAAACATATACATTCACATTTAATTTGAAATTCGAGTATGAACTGAAAATGTTTGACCATTCTCAAATTAAGTAAAATCGAAAAGAATGAGTGATGCAGAGGGTCAGTATAGTTACCATTCCTCTCCCAGAAACCAGAAAATATCCAATAGAGAATTTAAAGAATTTATCAAAATGATTTACTTACTAAAACTCCAAGGATACATATGTTTCGATTTACAGTGAAAGTCACTGCAGCATCCATACTACTGTTTGCATGAAAATAGGGTCTGTCAGGTATGATGTTCCTCCAGCAAGTAAAAGGTGACACCCGTCTTCCCATAGATATCATGTTCTGTGAAAGAAATAAGAACCATTATACTTTCAACAATGAAATTATAAAAGAGACTTTTCAGCTCCATTTTGTGGAACTCCATGGTTTTAAAAGGTTTAAAAAGGCAAAGTTATTGTTGCATGTGCCTAGGTTGGCCAGCCTAAGTGTAGTCGGTTGGCTACCCTGAGATAGAACAGGAAGTGACGGCAGTTCTATGTGTGCATGGGGATTTTGAACACATATAGAACAGTTATTTCACCCTTTTAACATTAACAGCAGTAATATTAGCTGGCTTGAAACATTTTAACATTTCCTTTTAACATTAAATTATTTTAACTGCATTAGCATGACAATTTAATTAAATGGCTTTTAAGCCTTGAAAAAAGCTGTTCCTCTGAAATTTTCTGGTCTCGTCACTTTGTTACAAAACTGCTCAGAGAAAAACATAGAATACCAGCAGTAATATTTTCTGGCATGATATGGTGGAAGTTATCCATTACGGAAATTAAAATCAGTGAGTGAACTCCACAAATTTTTTAATGAGACGACCTAGGTTTCAACACGATGTGTCATCATCAGGTTTCCATATAGAATTTTAATTTATTTAATTTCCATATAGAATACCGATTACAATCTTCTGATGGATGATGTGTGTAAATGTATGACTACATTAAAGTGACAAATACATAAAATGAGAAAATCTTGTCACCTCTGGTGCTTCAGGTGGAGGACTTCTTGAACCAAATGGTGACTGCATAAAAGGATAATAGGTTGACATTCGATGTCCCCCACTTCCTCTTCTGTCACTGTGACATCGTGACACACGACTTGTGCATAACCCCTCAGGCAGGCCTGGTCCACCAGGAGCTGAAGCTTCAAGGAGGAGAGCAAATGCTTCATCCCTTGTCAAAAGAGGAGAAACAGCAGGTCCACTGGCCAGCTGGGTAGGTGTCAGAGTCAACAGACGTAAGAGTCTTAAAGGCTCAGGGCCAAGGACTGTGCGTAGATTTTCACCTGAAGGTACGAGTGCACGGCGCTGACATTCTCGCCCAGCCCACCGTGTCACTGACTCAAATAACTGAAGTTCTGAGGGGAGGTTTAGATTTTCTTGCTCAAGTAAGGCAACCAATGTTGAATGTTCAGCCTCCTCAAAGCTAGGATCTGATACAACTGCTTGAGTTTCTGAGCACATTATCTGCAATTACATTGCAATACAAATTTAAAATAGCACATATGAATAGTAAAATGCTGACTTCAAGAGAAAAGTTTCAAGCCAAAAACATGTAATACCATAACTTGAGAAACTAGTGTTATACCTGTAGGCATTTATCCATAAGCACAGGCTCCTCGAAGAGTTTTGCAAATTCGTATGCACGACAAGCATTTTTGGGATGTAGATCCCTCCAAAGGAATTTGGTGCATTCTTCAACCAAATATGGCAGCATATACTTTTTTGCAGCATAGCAAAGCTCACATGCTTGGTCAAAAGATTGCAGATTGATACCATCCGTGTATATATACCTACAAAAGCCAAAAATTGATAGAAGCATCCAGTCTATTAATCACATTTTCCATAATTCAAAGGTCACACACAAATTTTAATAGTTCCAAAACAATATATGATTACAATTTGGCTTTTTCAGGTTTCCATGCACTTTAAATAAAATTGACGATATAAACGTGATCTTATTCTAAATGTTTTTCTTATAAATTTAAACTAGAGGCGTGGAATTTATAACTGAGAACTAGATACTTAACGACATTTTCATTCGTTAAGGTGGGATGGAGCTCAGTGAAAGAATACTCATACGGTGCAATACCTTAATAAATGCAATCGAAGTGCCAAACACACCTGGTCAGCCATAAAACAACACCAATTTTTAATTGACCCCAACCCTTTCTCTGAATGAAAACAAGAATGTTTATTTTGAGAGCTAAGACTCCACTTCGAGTTAAACGAACATTTAGCACAGACAAGTAATAAAAATCTGAAATACTTACTCTAGAAGTGCCCTAAAAGCCTCAGGTTGGACATCAAGAATAGGAATTGGTACATCTTTCTCTGCCATTCCACCGAAAAACATTGCTTCGAAAACAGGGCTGGCAATCGCTAAGAAGAGCTTATGGCATTGGAAAGACTGTAAATGGAAGGAAATGAATAACTCAAAACTCTTGAAGCCACCAATTACACAAACTTTGCAGCAAAACAATGATATTTTTCACCTCTTGATGGGGCTCAGTCCCCACGATGAATTTGCAATCACTCCATTGTGATGTTTCCAGCAAATAACGTCCTCTTTCCGCGACCTTTTGCTTTTTAACTTGCCAATCGCAGGGTGTTGCCATTTTTGCAACTCAGAGGAAGATTAATTATTATTAACATGGAGTTGATTAAGGACGATTAAGGACTCCACTACGTATTGCGTTATTCAAGTTTTAACCTCACGAACAATCATGGCGGCGAGTGGAAAATTAATGCCCGGGAAATGTAACATGTTTCTTTACAGTTCAAAATAATATTAAGTATAATGGTAATATTAGTCGTCAATATGAAATTATCTGTATTGGGAAACAAAAATAATGGCGTGTACTAATATTCCGCTAGTTAAGAAATATCAACTCTGAGCATTGTGAATTTTTTTTACATAATTTCATTCACAGGGATCATTCAAGGCATCCAATGTTGTAAGTGACTATTTATCTTCGTAACCCTGGAATTTTACCGCGCAATGTTACGGTTTCCCACTATTTTTTCCCACCACACTTAATTTTTTTAATGTCCTGATTTAATTTACATTTATACCTACTTCATGTACTAATCAATAATGCTATTTATACACTAAACTATTAATGATGCAAGGTTATTATAGAGTAGTGGAATTTCAAGTTGTGTAAAACTATGGTACCCATTTATTAAATGGTATAGGATTGACATTAAGGGCTCATTCACACAGTTACATACTGTACTAGAGTAAAATGATACATGTGAATTTCTTATACTTTTATATATATATAGTTGCACTTGGAAAATCTTGGTGGTGACGGAGGGCAATTCACTTGGCGCATACATAAACATAGAAGATATTACATAGAAAGACAAACAAAAAGGACACTCACAGTATATAAAATTTCTTACTTTCTAAAATTGTATCCCATTATATTAAACAAACTCATAATAATATTCCACTTGTATTCCAAAGTTCCCTTAACAAGATCGTTAAATTATTCAGATTTAATTAATGATGATGAATTTCCATGGATGCAGCTATATAGTTGCCAAGAGCATGGTGGGACCCATCGTCTATTCTTCTTATAATTACTGATACATGCATAATTGTTAAAATGGCATTACACATTCCTACTCTTGAATTTCAGAGACCTATTAGTTTCCCATGAGTCCTGCTCTAACCGTTTCCTATAAAGGTCCACCATGGACAATTGTGTGTATTTAAAATTTGCTATTGTACAAAGTAAAAATGTTTCTGCTTGTCTTATGTTGAAAATGTCTGGGAAGATAGCAGGTTCTAATAAGTCTATGACGTAGGGTGCTGCTCATTCTTGCACAAAATTATAACAGGATCTATTTTCTGTGCAATTTTTTAAGAGTTGACATGGTGAAATTTTGGCTCAGATGAAATCTGTTCAGGCATTAACCTGCATCATTTAAACAGCTTAAGGATTGTATAGGGGTGTGGGTGAAATCAAAGGTTGAAAGTCTCCCTTGGGCTTCAGCCCCTTTTTTCCTCTCCTAGTTTCCTTCCCCAAATGCACTTTCCCTTCCACACACTGTCATTCTGCACAATGAAGTGCCATCATCTCTCAACCAAGGTATATAATTATAAATTTCAATTTCCTTCATAATTCACCTTATCTTGATGGTGCAATGCAACTTCTGTAGGTCGGACATCAAGGGTTTGGATGGATAGTGGTCAACCTATAGAGGTGTGGTCATTTCCTATTTGTTTTGATTTGTAAAGTGAACCGCTTGGAATGTTTTGCTGAATTGAATCTTCATAGGGGTGAATATTAATAAAGTCATAACTCAAGTTTTCCTGAATTATCTGATGTAAAAGTGGTTATTGATGCACTTAATCCTCTGAACATACAACCAAAATTTGAAGCGATCATTCTTTTCCCTATATTCCTATTTTTCTTCTGTTTGATTAAATGAGACACAAACTTTGAAATTCCACATAAAAATATATTTTCTACACGACCCAGGTTTCGTCGCAATGCAACATCATCAGGTGGAATATATTTGAACATCAAAAAAATATATTTTTATGTGGAATTTCAAAGATAAAGTCTCATCTAATCATGAAGCAGTTCCACGAAGTCACGCCGGAAACTATTTCCTTTTCTTCTACCGTTTGAAGTTTTATGACTGCATGTCTCGTCGGATTTTCCAGCATAGTCTGGCAGTGCTTCGGTCATTCCTTTAGCATGTGAATACACTACACGAGATGCAAAATGTAAAGTAGCTTTATAAAGCAAGGAAAAAAAGCTGCAAATGTCAATAAAAAGCAACAACGCAGCAATTAAATTGTGCCCTTAGCAGTCTGACCCAATTCCTTCAATAATGTCTGCAAGCTTGGAAACTCTGGGAAAAAAGACTTAAGAATAGCCATAATGGGGATGGGGCAGAATGCAAACAAGGTATAATCTCGATTAAAGATCTATGCTATCTTTACTTGTCAAGATATAATCCCAATGTCAATGTATTTACAGTGTAAATTATCCAATCTCAACAGCCGACAACGAAAAGAATTAATATATCCGTTGAATAAAATAATTAAACTCATCCGATTACTAGAATGATTCCTAATATGTATAATTTGGAATAACTTGAGAAGTAAATGTTTAATTTTCATGTGCGTCTCACTTTCCTACAGCAAAGCGGTAATATATATTACCCTAAGACCCAAATGCCTATACGTGACCGTAGCTTTATTGCAAATCATTAACAACTTTCTGATCAACACTAAAACCACTATAATATTCCGATATAGGTATAATTAAATATATATAAATATTATTAGACAACATTCCAGTGATTCCAACTTTTACGCTAAATTCAAAATAAGAATTTTATACCTTGAAAATTATGTATTAATCTCTCTGGGAACACCAAAGGTTGAGATAATACAATATACAAAAATTATTGAACATAATCTATTTCGTCGTGCTCCAAGAAATAGCGAAATAAAGTGTTCAACTTGATTCAAAATGCATCCCAATAATGCTTCTATTTTCTTAGACAAAATAACTAAAACATTCTAGTCTTTTGTAAAAATTTTTCCCTTCATTTTATCGATGTATTTTTTAAACAATTTAAAGAAATTACTACTGAAATTTTTAGAAGCATCAGGCGGACTTATATATATAAGATATATGTAGTTGATGGAAAATGAATGAGTTCTTAAGTTAAGAGTCGGAATGTTTATCTTTATTATTGAAGGTGAAAATTCTTTCTCTGTGTTTTATGAAAAATGTTTTTATATTTTTATATGTATAATATTGTTCTTTCATACGCATGAGGTCAACGTACGTTCGTTGAATATAAAGTATACAATCATTACTTTATTTAATTGCAATGATATCAGGCTTTAAATATTCTTATTTATATTAACTCTCAATTATAAAAAGGAGAGGTGATACATAATGTTATATTTTCCAATCAACGACGTAATTTCAGAGTCTGAAGTTACTGCTTTGACTACTTTATCCGGAAACACAGGTGACGTCATTCCGGATATCACGTAGAGCGTACGAAGGTGGAGCTGAGAGAAGCAGGAATTCCTGTGCTGTTTGGGTCGTTTAATTCTTCTACGTATTATCTATAAACTTATTTCTAATTATTACATAACTTCCTAATGGAAGACTTCTAGAAAAAGTTTCATTAACCATGGTACGAATGAAATTACTATTTCACATTAAGTATTATTATTCTAGTGAAAAATCAAAATTTGAAATTGGAAATATATTGGACAGCTTTAAATAGAGCTGTGGTTCATTAGATGAAAAGAAAGTATTAAGGAAAGCCTTGTATCATAAAAGGCAGTGATTTATGAATTATTGACTATTATATGTTGTGAGTAGTTGTGTTCCGGTGTAAACTTCGAAACATGATAACGTAGCGTGGTTGCCCGACATTGTTTTTCCAATATTGGGAAAGAAAATAACTTGTGATTGCAGAGCGAAGAATTTTACTGGAGGTGTTCTCGTGAAAGATAAACTCCGGTCGTGCATCTCTTAATGTGATTTTTTCCTGTTCGGGGTGTGGTAGCTTTGGATTTCAAAATGGTAATTATTGAATTCATTGATGGCTTTCTAAAAATGAAAATGGCGACCGTGGTAGCGAATTTATCCGCGGTCCGACATATTTAGTTGTCTCTTTGTCCACGAGATGGAGTGGTGGTAGCCGTGTTGCATTGTTCGAAAAACATTTAATTGTTATTTCTAATTACCGTAAATGTGAAAATTTATAGCCCATATCTTATCGCAATGGTAACTTTAATTAGTTTTCATACTTTTTCAGCCGAGAATAGATCCTCTGCAGTTACTCAAATGCTTGAGTGTCTTACTGGCACCCGAAGGGGGAATAAAAAGCCGAGAGGAAGTTAGCAGACTCGTAAGGTAGGGTTCTTAATCCATGTAAAATATAAGTTTGTTTCAAGAATGTGTCATTCGGCACTTATCTATATAAGGCCAACAGGAAATTCAACTTACTATTCTTACTGCTTCTAATTTTATTTTAGGTGATACGTATTAATGTTCGTGTTACTTGTTATTCCTTGTGTTTTAATGAATGTTAGATTGTATTTGTTTTCTTTTTAATTTAACCAGTTTATTTTCTTGACTACATTCTTATAAATCATTTGAGCGTGTGTGTTTGGTTTTAAAATTATATTCTTTGACGTGAACAAATAGCCCAGTAATTATGTGGATTTTGGGAAGAGGAAGGTTTATTCTGACTCTGTTTCATATTCATTTGACGATATCCGTTAATTACATTTTCCATTCAGTGCTATTGACTGGACTGTTTATCCAAAAACGTCTTTTTCTTGCTTATATTTGTGACTCTCTGTGGCTCAATATGAAATATGTAGCTGAATAGCAAAAGGTGTTATGTGCAATTTACTTAATTCTCCAGGGTAGGAAATTCGAGTGTTGTTTTTTAGCTGTCATTTATTTAACTTTTATATCCATATTTGGGTTTCAACCTTTGTTTATATTGAACATTCTTTATTCAATCATTTGCTTTGATACGTTTATTAAACGAATTTTTTAACGTTGAGATGATGAGGGAGGTGCGGACAAGTTAAAAGCATTACCCTATTGGTGTTATTTGGAAGGACTGGAAATCTGCCGCAGTAATCTTGCCGTAAGGCCCAGACAGCAGTTTTTTTGCAAAAAATTGAGAAATGTGAACCATGAATTGTTGGAACAGCCACAATATGTTCCCCAAGATTGTCCGCAGGCTAGCAACTTTTCAAATTCTACGTCACAGATCAGCGTTTCTGTCCGATTGTTTTTTTTCAATTATGGACGGCTATTTTTCAGTTCTTTCCGGAGTTCGCTTGGAGGTCGGGATGACAACTAGTATTGATATTTGGAATAAACGTATTAGTCGCATAAACGATGGTTAGGCTATCATGCCGTATATAGTGTTTGAAAAACAATTTTTACAAGTTCTAGGCGTAGAACTTTTCTGATGGCTATTTTACTAAAGTGTGCCGTAATAGTATTTGTGCTTGTTAAGAGTGTCTTTCCATAAGAATTGGGAAGCAGGGCTCAGCTGGGAGGTCCAGTAAAATCCAAGCCAGGTACCGGGGAAAATGTTCACACCGTTTCTGATAGTACAAAATGCCCTCTACCATCGCCACTTTGGGTAACCCTCAGGTTGAAATTGAGGACAACCACGGTACCAATGCAGTGCTCCTAACGATGAAATTATGTCAGTACATCTCTTTAGTATTGCTCTTGGAAAACATTAAGCAGAGAATAAATCAAATCTTACCTCACCCTGTTTTAATATTTCTTTTTTTCGAGAGACGGAAGTACTCTTTTTCTTGAGCAGAGCAACGTTTCTGAATAATGGGAGTAAGAGAGGTTTGACTTCATGTACTCATCAGCCGATGTTATTAGGTACTTAATCCTGTCCTTTAATAAATGCGTGGTTTTTCAATTTGTAATTGTTTTTCGCTCGTGAAATTGTTCAATAAAAGGTGAAGTTTTGTAATTTTGAGTTTGAAGTACCTTCTGTCCAAACATTATAACTATATCTTATTAGGTGTGAAAATCAAATTAATTAAGTATGCGTTTCCGTATAAAAATATTAGAACCATAGGTGGTTGAAAAGGCTATGTTAGTGATACTTTATTATAGTTATTATTAAATATTATTATACTCTTTGAGTGATTATGGCGAGTAATTTTTCGAACCTTTGTTAAAATAATCACATAGGAAATGCAGTATTATTATCCATTGAAGTCCTTGAAAAGAGATTACCTTCACGGGAATGCCGGCCGGTAATATTAAGTACTATTTATTTAATTTTCTAGTCAAAATGTTGATAATGTTCAGGCTAGGACTACAATTGCAGAGGTATGGCTTCTTATGGAGCCTCTTCTTATCCATGTGATACCATATTAGGCATTGAAACAACATTTAAAGGTCTTTTACCTCCAAAAACTAAGCTAAAATTAGTTGGACTGAAGAGTCAAAGCAGTAGACTGTCAGAGATATACTCATTTCATGTTATATTTGTTTTAAGATGGTACTAAAACATGGATATTATTTGAATTTGTGACACTTATGCATGTTTTTTTAGTAGTGTCACGCGTTTCTTTTATTTTTTTAGTAGCTATGTTTTCACATGGATTTTTGAAATATTTGCCATCAGTTTGAATTGACACTTAAGAGGATTCTAAATTGACACATCTCACTAGAGCTTTTCATAGTATTTCTATACTTTAGTCTATTATTCTCCCCTCCATAGAAAAAGTTAGTTGGTTCTGTATGCAGAGTTAAACCACATATTTGTGTTATTTTTGAGAAGGTTCCGTGATCCTACCATTAAGGTGATAGCCAGTTACTCATTGGTAGCAATAGGATTCTGTTTTCTAAGGTACATGAAAAATTTCACCTAAGGAAATTCATTTAAATTTCTCAGGAATGAATTCAATAAATTCAATCCAGGCCTGTATATAAAATACAAGTTGTATTTTCTCCTCGAAGTGATACTTTTCAAAAAGTGGTACTCAAGAAATTTTTTAATAAAGACGTGAAACTTTATTTTACACATTTGTTATTATGATAATAGTATTGATAATTCATTCAGGCAGTAGGAGCCCTGTCCTGCAAGAACAAACTGACAATGATGTTTTTGAGTCATTGTGCTGGGAAAAACATTTTATAAAGCTAGCTGTGTATAGATGAAATCCATTGAGGAACAAATAAACTGTCGCTTCATGCAAAGGAAAGCAATTTTTTACATTTTTAGATATTCAATACATTCAATCCAGGACTGAATATTAAATACAAGTTGTATGTCACCTAAGTGATAATATTTAAAAAGTGGTACTCAGAAATTTTTTAAATAGGGACATGAAACTTATATTATGTCTTTAAGCTTGTAAGAACAGTAGAATTCCACTATAGCGAGTATGGCTTATAACGAGAGTATTGCTATAGCGAGTGATCGTTTTGCGTCGGTTGGACAAAGTGTTAAAACATTGGGAGTTCCTCTGGTTATTTCGAGTGGTCATATTTATAACTGTTATACATCCAATGTAAAGGCTTTTTGGGCTGTTTTTGGATAATTAAATAAACAAATATCTACACTCTAGCGAGTAGTTATATCTATAGCGAGTAGATTTGGCCGTGGACGCTGTTCGGGTTGCATGACTCGCAGGGTCAAAACCCTCATTACATTCTCATGCCTCGCGAATTTACATTGTAAGGAAGGCTTTACGAGAGACTTTGTGGTGATTTTACTAGAGGAGATTTCATGCCACATACTTTCCTGGGGAATGACTGTACAACTTATCTTGGAATCTGTGCTCCAGTCTGTCATTTCCTGTTGCTGTTTCGTCCTTATAGCTGATCAATCAGAATAAAAGAACATATGGAGCGGTGACCTAGACTTGTGTAGACAATGCAGGAAAAGGTTTTAGTTGAAGGGGAGGAAGAGACTGTCAATCAAATGGAGGTCCCTTTTTCATCTACAAGTAAGAGAAGGGATTAGTTGAAAGTCAGAGGGGAGGAGCATCGAACAAGGGGGGGATCTACTTGTCATCAGCTCTAACCCAGAGTGAAGGATATCTCATTGGGTGGTCCCATTTGTCTCTGTTGACCTTAGCAGGATCTCTCGATCCTCCTCTTATTTATGGAATCGTAATTGTTAACCATATGTCATACCTTATCTAGGATTAAGGATCTGCAGCTTTCCCCGCGTATACTATTGATGAATTCTTCTCAGGATTTCTACCGGTTCAAGTGTTCTCCCACAGAACAGTGGCAGAACACTTGAACCGGTGGAAATCCCGAGAAGAATTCATGATGTATGATGTTTATGAAACATTGCCAAAGATACTACCGATGCGTGACGTACATTAGTTACGAGTGTGTGAGTTTTGGTGACAATATATTAATTTTTTTAATGAAACGATCTATTTTCAATGTATTTGTGGATGGATTGATACAACTACTTCATGGCTCATTTTCTCCCACTTTTGGTGCCGTTTTAAATGACGAAAGTGGTGAATTTAAATGACCGTCAGCTATAATGAGTGATTTTTCGTAATTTATCAGCTCTCGTTATACCAAACTTCTACTGTATAGCTTAAGTAAAGGTACGGTACAGTACAAAGCAATTGGTGTCAATGAGTCATTCATTATTTGCAATTATACATAAATTTAATAAATATGTGTATATGTATATAGTGTGTGTGTGTGTATATATAATACATATTATATATATAACATATATACACACACACGCACATATATATATACATGTATATATAATATATATATATATATACACACACACATATATAAATATAATCACTTCAATATACATTCATCATCATCAGTACTTCAATCCGAAGATTGGTTGACTGCAGCCCTCCATCCTTTCCTATCTAATGCTAGCTCTCTTACTCCTTGGTAGGTCTTACTTCTCTAATAATTTGCCCTATATATTTGTCCCTCGGCCTTCCTCGAGGGGCCCTCCCCTCTATTCCTCCTTCTATTATATTCTTCACAAAACAACATCTACAGGATTGAATAATTAATCAAAAACTCTTTGAAATTTTCTCCTAAAAGTTTGTAGGGATTTGGGAAAGGGTTCAAGAAGTTCCTCAGGTAACCTATTCCACTCTTCAATACCTCTGTTTAGGAACGAAAACTTGGCAATGTTTGTTTTTTGGGCCCTGCACCTTATTTTGTGGCGATGGTTGTTTTTGCCGAGGTAGAGTGGTTACTCTAGTTCTCGTTTTAAAATATGTTCCTCGGAAATTATAGGCTCATGGATGACTAATAATGCGTATAAGTAGTTATGGCGTTTATGACAAACTTTCCTTAGTAAAGTTAAAAAAATAAGGCAAAGAGCAACTATGAATAACTGAACAGTTCAATTCAAATGATCAGCAAAGGGGAAACGATATTTTATGCATTTTCACAGGCTGTTGCATCAAGTATCAGCACTAATGTCAGGCTCTTCAGGCCTGGAGGAAAAGTATAAAAGGATGGAAATGGATGAATAGTCTAGTCTATACAGACGCGAATGCTTGCATATGTCAACCCTGGCATGGCAACAGCAACTGCAAGATAGTGAGATTGACGCCATAATGCTTCGGACCAGAGCCATCCATGGCGACGCCAGCATAAGCGCAAAGCGATTGATCCAAGCTGTCGCCTAAATTGGCTGTGGGAGGAGCTCGCATGATCACTTATCTTCAATCTAGCAATCTGCAGCCTTTCAAAGAGCTCCAGAGAATATTTGCGACCTCTTTTCTTCAACAAGTCAAACAGTGTATCCTAAATGAGAAGGCGTCAACTATATGATTTCTTATGAGGCAAGAGGCCATATATGCTGCATAACCTTCAGAGTATGGAATTACTCCATAGAAATACATATTACTTTAAATCTACATCTACATAATACCCTGCAATGTACATAGTTATAAGTTCAGGTAGTTAATTATTGTTTCGTTTTATTCAATACCTGCCATACTAAATATTAGGCTGTTCACAAATACTTAGCCCGGTTACTTCGTTTGAAAGTGAAAGGAAAATATGATGAATCATGAAATAAAATATTGCTAAATATTATAATTCATTTAAAATCGAGTATCCGATTATAGATTCTACTAAACTAATGATCCTTAATCCTAATTCTAATGAGCCCACATTATTTCCAAGATGTTAACACTGGAGCCCGGAGACTTTGCGAGGGACGATTAAATATTCTGGCGCGCATTTACGAGTCTGTATTCTATGTAGACTAAGATCTTCTCACGATGGAAAATAGAGAATTACTATTAAATTGTAAACGGAAAAACTATTTTTCTCAATCACTGCGCTAAACATGAAGCAATGAAGATATCTATCGGATTTTAAACTTTCCTCCTGAAATTTCCTCGGCCAAGGTCACGTGACTGGAATTTCCATGTTAATATTTCTTATTTTTGCCCCCCTAACAAATTTTCGAGCCACACGAGATAGGGCCTGATAAGAACTGGAAATGTCTCCTACCCGGCGTCTAGTGATATACCGTCACCGGGGCAGGAAGGACGTTGATTACGACCGGAAACGGAAGACTCACTGGTGATTACTTTAGGTCCTTCGCCTTCCTTCCCCTTCGCTTCCCTCTCCGCATACCCCTTTCTCCCATCGGCCCGAAAAATCTTCGACTGGGTCGCTTTATCCTGCAGTGAGGACGTCAGCGCCTCTGCAAATTATCGACTTTTTCTACTTCCTGCGAAAAAATCCTTCCTGTTTATTTGATCTTTCCGCTGTCGTTTCCTACGACCAAAATTTATGGCGTTCCCCTTTTAAGCCTGTTCAAGAAGAGAAAAATGCTTTCTTCTTACTCGTTGAAACGCTACCTCATAGGTCCTTCTGTGATGTCATTATTATGAGTTTTGATCTACGCGTGATTTAATTTCAAAGGTTGAGTGAATTTAGTTCTATTGCTAGTCTAGTAATTCTACTAGTAGTAGTATTTAGTCTATCCCGTAGTTCACAAATATAGACACGGCCGCAAACTCTTTATTTTGGGGTGAGGAAATATGAGGTAAAGTCTAAGAATCGTCTAACATTCTTGGGGTCAAAATCTAATCGGGTATGTTCGTTAGATTTAGCCGGTCTCCTAAACTGATAGGCATGTCTATTTTCGGGTATGAAATTAAGGGACCAAAAAAATCATTCCGGACGCAAAATGGAAACGGCGTCAGTAATTACTAACACAGGAATTCCCAGAGGCACGTTAATTCCAACGTCATAGGTTTAGTTTATGATAAATTCGTAAAACAACGCCAAGAGCTTTTAACCACACGCGAAAGGAACGACTGCGGAGAGCACAACTGTTTACCGATGGTTAGAGTGCTCCACCACATCTTACACCAAGGCGAATGTATACGTTGGCATGAGTTGTGTCGAAACCACCAGCATGTGTCATCGCTTCTTCCGAAAATGAAGATTGCCATCCACTTATCCACCAATATTGGTTGCGAAGACGCACGTGGAAATTTCCATAGCAAATGGCAGTTTGACGGCCATTTCTTATGGGACGCGAAAGATCTTGCTCCGCAGCCGTCTGAGGAATAAAATAAATAAACAAACCCGAGTCTTCGCAAACCACTCACGGGGGGTGAAAGTGAGGAAAAAAAAGTGGATGGCGGGGAGGAGGAGGGACCGCGAAGGAAATTAGCAAACAAACGCGCGGACGATAACTGGCCATTCAATGACGGACGACCGGGTGGGAGGAAGAGCAAGAGGGAAGGCCGCGCCCTTCGAGTTGTGTCACGGTTCAAATTTCGTCGCGACAATCAGTCATGCGGCGCACGCCTGGCCAGACTCGTCGAGTGAATGAAAAACAAAAGGCACGGCGACGGAAAAGGAAAGTCGGGAACTATAATAAGTTCCACAAAACCTCTCACTGATACGCGATCGAACTACTGAAAACTTTTTAAAATGTTTTTTTTTCTCCCTAACAATGAATGGCATTGTGAATTTCGGTCTCGTGCATTACCGAATTTCCTCCCCCAAATAAGTAGTATAAAAATAGTTTCAACATAGGGGCTTTTGTGCACAGTTCCAATACGCGGGGAACAAACAGGAGAAGTGACGAGAGTCGAGGTTCTCAATGAAAGCGTAAAGCCGGGCACAATGGAGATTTTTTCAGTGTTCGCCAAAAAACTCCGAATGATTATCAGACAATTTCTTTTCCAAAAAGCGAGAACGGATGAAATTTAAGTATGTACTAGAAAATCCACAGAACGAGTGGCCGTTCGGTTGATGTACGGCTGAAGTGCACGAAAGATTCTAAAAGTTGGAAAATAACGGCACATACCTTGCCAACCTAGGACTCAGGAATAGCGGATTTTAAAAGTGGCGGACAGCGTTAACGACCAACTACAGGGTCACTCCTTCGGAAGCCAACCTACAAATGACCGCCCGTGATTTTATAAGTGAAAATGCGCTATTTAAAAGCTATACACCCATTAGAAGTGTGCATTTATAAAAAGCTATAAGCCCAAAGGGAACCGAAACGCAAGTCAGAGATTCCAAAAGTAAAAGTTCCGTGAATTCAAATTTTCAAGTTTCTAATCTGTCATGGATATCAAGGATAGGTTAACTCAGGCTAAGAAGGCACTCATGGCGAAGATACAACTACTAAGCTCAAGAAAAATATCACTCCAAACAAGGAAGCAATACGTGAAAACATTCGTATGGAGCATGGCACT
>WURS02000019.1:2539437-2572078 GCA_011762765.2 Rhinocypha anisoptera
TTGGATTGCCCAGTTGCATTTTGTTTTATTTTTAAACCATTTGTTTCCAAGTTCCTAAGCAAATACCTTTTTCAATACTCAAGACTTTTTTAATAAATTAAATTAGAATCTACTACCATAGTATGTAATATAACATATTTTCTTTCAATGTGATATTTTATGGTGTACTGACCGGGTTAGCCTGATGGGTAGCAGCTCACCTGCTAATCCAATGGTCACAGGTTTAAGTCCCGCCCAGGGCATGGGTGTTGTGTTTGTCCAGATGGGTTTTTTCTATGACTTTCTATGAAGAGGTGCAAAGTAACCATAGCTGTTGAAGCACCCTAAAAACCAAAATAGTACATTTAATGGTGCATCTACCTCTTTAAGGCAGTTTTATAGCATTATGTTGTACCTCCTCAAAAATTGTAATTAGACATAATAAAGGGCTTCTTCCCTATCTTTTACTTAGCCTCAACTCATACAGGGATGATTAATTTTGTTCTGCTAATTTCAAAACCTGTTTACATTTTAAGTATCTTAGTAATTTTTAAAAGGTATGCATCTGATAACAAGTTTATAATTGTACTAGAAAAATTAATTTAAAAAAAATCGATTAACATCCATAAAGGTAAAAAATATGCATTTTATGAAATTTGTGTAAGACTGTGCAAATACTAACAAATACTGTATCAAATACTAACAAATAATAATATTACTGGTATCAAATCCTGTGCAAGGGATACAAAGTAGGTGTTATCATCTTAGGCCTTGGAAAAATTGACCCATGTAAATATATTAAAATCTCCCAAAGTAAATAATGTGGGTCAATCGGTCCACTGCCACTGAACAGGTTAAAAGAGAATATTATCAAGAGATTGGTGGCAAATTTACTTTCTCAATAACAGATTCTCATGTTTATTAAAATAAAATGTTTTGGCCCAAGCATTATCATATATCATCTAAATTGAATATAATCTTAGAATTATCTACTGATATGATAGGCATTTTCTACTTCCAATAACTAAATTTGTGGGAAGATTGGTATGTTAAATCTGGAAATAAAAAACTCCAAATATTGTTGGAGGCAGTGGCTCACAAGTCAATCTCATTTATTTATCCC
Source organism: Rhinocypha anisoptera (assembly GCA_011762765.2). Lineage (NCBI taxonomy): Eukaryota > Metazoa > Arthropoda > Insecta > Odonata > Chlorocyphidae > Rhinocypha > Rhinocypha anisoptera. Next base: position 2,540,540 of record WURS02000019.1, read on the forward strand.
ATTTGAGTAATACAAATATAAAAATTTTCCATCAGAAGTTACATATTGAAATTGTATCTTGATTCGTTTTCAAGGAATAGTAGTAATTTCTTTGTACATAAGTACATTGTGCTTGATTAAATTGAATGTTTCAAGGGATATATTGGTGATTAATATCAAAGTCTATACAGTTCAGCATAATATTCTTGATTATATTTCTACTAATAACATTCACTGAGGAGACTGCCATTTGTTGGAGTTCCATAATGACACAAAATAATATTGTTAATATAGATGTATGTATTTCCACAGAAAATTATAAACATTTCAACGATAATCATTAACATCGGGTGATAACTATTATCATCAAAATCAGTCATGTTTATAATTGCATGTGGAAATACATATAATTTAACACACACATATATATATATATATATTGTATTATATTTGTGCTCACTGATTAAATACAACCTTCAAAAATTATAAATTAAATTGAAAATAAAAATATTTAAGGGTATGAAATCAAGTTTAATTGAATTGGTTTTGCGTATCACATTCTTTGTAAACATACTTTAGATAAAACAAATTCACGTTGAAGTTTTGAAATGATAAATTATTGAGGAGTTTCAAATTTTCCTGGTGAATAGACTAGTAAAAATTCTTCGGTTTCCCAATACATCCACTGGTTTATTACCGTTGATGTTTCGATAGTTAAGTCTGCCACTCTATAGGCTAAGTTGAGTAATTGGTGGTAATAAAACAGAGAATCTGGTGGGAAACCCAAGAATTCTTACAATGGTAAATTATTTAATAGTCAGGAACTGGTAGGTATTGCAAAAAAATTAATTGCTCTCTAGAGAATATTATTGAAAATGGGTCCAGGATTTCTTTCTTTTCAAAGAAGTGCATGAGATTTAAAATTCATTTTAGAGTTTGGTTATTAATTATATCTTTCTGATATATTCCATCTTGTTATCAGAGGCTGGGTCGGTAGTAATAGCTCATTCGTATGAATTTCAAATTCATTGGTATTTCTAAGAGAAGTATATTTTTAGAGGTAATTTAAAAAATCTTTAATTTATATTCAAAGTGTGGAGAAAATATGTTAGTAGTACATCACAATTAAATATTGAGACATGGAAGCATTTAATCTTTAATTTGAAATACTTCGTATACTCAAGTTCAACTCTAGTTCAAGCCTTGATTTATTTTTTCAAAAGTCTGTTATGTAGTTGGACCCTGGTTTTTTTGTCTGGTAAAAGGTACAACAGCAGGATTTGTCAAGATCATTTTTCATGTTGATTAGAACCTTGATTTTCCGTAGTGTTTTGCATGGATTCTTGTCCTCCTTATTTTGCTACTATCATCCAATTAAAGTACTGTTGTACCTTGGTTAATGATGGTAATGCTCTAGCATTATCATCATTAACCAATACTGTATTTATCCAAGGCTCCATTTCCCAAGAATAATAATATTATATTAATCGCATAACTTTCCATTTCCTCCCCATAACCATAATCCATGTCTAATATGAAGATAACATTAATTTGAATGCAATAAAAATATGGTACCTATCATTTATTCATTTATATTTGCTACAAAAATTAATAGTTACTGAGTACAGTTTTTGTGTCAATCTTTATCTTTGTAAACTAAAACCTGCATTATTAACCAAGGCATTTTTACTTCCAGTAACTCATTGTTATCAAAATACATTGTTAACTTAGGCCATTATAACTGTATATAGATGAGACAATTTTAGTCCTTTATTCCATAATTTGTAAGGGTGTAGTGTGTTTTAATATTTAATGGGGTGTCTTAGTTCAATTATAGGGACACCTGAATATCCTCGCCCATAATGGTTATTTTTATGTTAACCAAATCTACTTTGGAAAAAATTAAAGGAAATGGGTAATATCATGTGTTATTATTTGTATATCATCAATATTTTTATGGATCAGCAAAGGATAAACTCTACCAACACACATTAACCCAACCTTTAGTTTAATTTCTCTGGTAGTACTTTTTTTTCTTAAAATATGTCTTCACTGTGCCTTAAGAATGTTCTACTTCCATTAAATGCCTGTGAAACCCTTACCAAAACATATTTTTTATCTGTGGTTTATTTGGTAATAGCAATGTTTCCATAGGTAACACACAATACATGTGTTGTAATCAACTCATTTACACATTCAACTTGAAGTTTAAGCAATACCATCGATTCCCATAGTTTTTTCCCCTTATTACAACCTGACTACTGGGGTATTAAGAGAATAAGAATTATTGTGCCACATATATGTAGCCTTAACCAGAACAAATTAATCTCTTGCATAATAGCATGATATCTACCATTGTTAAAAATGTAGTTGAAAATATTTCCCTTTCCACTCTCAAAAGGGGTTAATGATATCCCCTGGCCAGATAAATATATATACATTCATATATCACTGGTTGCAGTGATGCTTGTAAGCATACTAGCTCAAATAATTGAGTTTTCATGATTTTCAATTACATTATTGATGACCTATAACCTTTAATTCATCAGGGTATTATTACTAAGTGGAGTTATACAGGTTGCTCTAGACTTATGTATATAATTAGAGTGCTGTAGTGACTAAATTTCTGAAAATAATAGTTATACCTTGCTTATTTTTTTATTTCTCAACTGATGAATTTAAAAAATTTGTATTTTTGGGGGTGAATGTAATGAAAAAATGGTAAGTAAATGGTAAATAAATCGGTTAAGGTGTTGTAATGTGTCTGCATTCGTTATGTTTATCAGTGATAAATATTATTTATAATTGTGTAATAATTAATTAGTTAATAGATACTAATCAGGATTTCTTTTTCCTTTTAGTTTGATGACAAAGTTCTCAAAGAAGTTGGTGAGCAAATGTATCTACATACAGATTTTAAGAGCAACAAAATCAGACCTACTAGATATGTGAGTATCCAGTTAAGTTCAATTTTGAAATTACTTGAAAGTCTGAATGTGTAATTAATATTTTAGTGTCTCTCTCAGATTTTTCTAATAGTGCATTTGTGGTGGAAGAAATATACCCCCCCCCCTCCCACGTATTGAGTTATTGAAACTTTTTATTTAATGATGGAAAAAATAGGTTTGGAGTATTGCATTTCTGATGTTTGTGGAAATTTGAACAGCCTTTTAATAGAAGCTGTAACATTACTGTTACATTTTTTTCTTTATGGCATAGGAAATTGAGAAGATGTGATTCAGAATAGTACATCCATTGTATCTGCTCTACAAATAATATCTAAGGGGCGATATAATTACATTAATTTTATATATGAATTCTATTATATTTTGTTTTTGTTTCACACTGTAAAGATTTGAATCTCCACAGTATACCATAGAAATAAAGGATTTTTTCATAGATATTAAAGAAATTTTTGAAAATCAATGAACGTATTCAGTAGAAAAGGATAGTTTTGTATCATCCCCACGAGACTTTTAACTCCCATTCTTTCTTTTATCCCAAAAAGTAGTTTAAAGTTAGGTCTCCTCCCCCTTAGTTCTTCCTCTCTTTATTTCTTTCAACAACATTATAAAATTACTAATTCACATAAAGAACCTAGGTAATGTGATGGAAGTTGTTTGATTGTGCTATTTCCACACTTCTTTCTTTACTAAAAACCAAATTCCTCTAAACATTCACAAGTCCTCCTTTTCCATTGATCACAATCCATTTCAACTGTAAAAGACTCGATTGTTTTCTACTTTGAAACAACTGTCGAACCTTCAGAAATCAGCTACAGTCCTAATGGAACAATGGAAGTAGAGATTTTACAAACTTACTATTTTTTTTCCTTAATACTGATATATACATATGCATTCTGTCACTCATCCTCGAAGTGGCAGCTGTAGTGTTTACCACATTAGTAACTATTGAATGAGATTTTAACCTAATACACGCAATTAGCAATATATTTTGCTTTATAAAATTAAAATGTAGTGGAACCTCCTTTAACAGTCACTCCATTAAGCACCTCTTTTTTGTTATAAATAAAGGTATTTCCCATATAGGCTATGTAAATTTCCACTCTTTTCAGTGACCACTACTTTCAACGGCCAGTGGCCACATCCTTTGCGGCCAGCTGCCACATCTTGCACAACAAGAAATCTGCATTTCTTTGCATATCTTTATAATTAGCTTGGGGAACTATTCTATTCTTAAAATGACACTTATACTCTGAGTAGCATGAGCCCTATCAGCAATAAATCACCTCATTGAGAGTCAGACTGCTACACAAACATAATGTAGGTTTCTCTTCAACAGATGACTGTCTTCATTTCAGTCATGCAACATGTCATAAAAATTCCATCCTATAGGTAAAGTAGCAGGGAGCTTGGTGGTGTCTCATTAGATGGACAAAAATGGAAACACTTTGCCTGCAAATTATTCTTACTCCTGTTTTTATTGCATGAATCCCCCAAGTAAATCTGCCTCATAGGAAACATACATATTAAGAAGAGAAGGATGTATTTTATGAATTAGATCATGAATACTGGATTATTAACTAAGGATCAGCTTGACTTGTTTTTATAAAAAAAGACTAGGCAGCTCCGTTTGACTGCTAGGATATTATTTGTTAGTGAATAGCAATTACTTCCACAAATGCCCTATAATCCAGTTGTGCCTATCCATACTGGTACATCTTGTAATGAAAAATTACAAGGATTTCCACAATTGTAGTCTTGTTATTTTAGTACCTCAAGCAAAAGATAAATGAATCTTGGAAGTTATCAAATGAGTCTGACATGTTATATTTTATCCTGGTCAAGGGGAAGAAGAGAAATTTATGGACAGAATTAGAAAAATTAATGCATAACTTTTTTATTGCCTTCAGGTTCTGTGAGATTTAGTCCCTGATTAAATGAATTCAATAATTTGCATCCTATTAGGAGCAATCGAAAAATAATTTACTATAATTTATTTCTTTGAAAGTATGGAACATACCTCTTGCTGGTTTCAGTGGTGATGTCCTCTGCCAATCTGGAAGTTGCAGATTCAAATGGCTAGGTAGATTTTTCATTCTCCACCTAGAGATGTGTTACATCCTTGTTGCAAAAAAGATATTACTCTTTCCACCATTGTTGGCCTAGTCCGTGGGTGGGAAATTGGAAAATTAATAAATTATGCAACTTTTGTATCGCATCAACCGCCAGGTTCACTAATTTTACCTCAAAGAAGTTTTCTTCTGTTTGTTTGGTTTTATGCTAGAATTCTGGAAGAGCATATACAGTGATACCTTGGATAATGAGTAACCCAGCTAATGGATTTTTCTGCTAATGACATTTTTTTGCTATTTTTTGGTCTTGGCTAAAGAATTTGGATTTGGCTAACGTTTTACTGGATGTGAATGCTAACAAAACATAGCCGTGTAGGGAGCAAAATTTTCAAATTATTCATCCTAACCTTTGGTCGGTTTTTGCCATATTATAGTCTGCTTTTTACTATTTTATAACACTTATCTTAAAATTATGGGGAGCATCCAGAATGTTTTAAACGATTTTCTCTAGACACCATAGGGAAATTACATTTCTTCAAACAAATATCTTGGCTAATGAATATGATTCTGAAATAAATTATCTTTTTTAGCTGGAATGTCACTGTATACCCCTCTGTACAGGTTCAGATACCTTCTTGTACACACTTAGGAATACTCTCAACACCGGAAGTACCAAGCACATTTCACTATTGCTTATTTATGTTCCCAGCAAGTTCTTTCTCAGAAAGGAGAAATTTGTTCACAGCACACTGATAATAACATTAGTCACTGACATCTGCCATTTTTAACACTCATTCGCATCACCGCCTGATGGCAGATTTTTCAACTTGACACAATAGGCAGAAAGTTCACTCCAGGACTACTCAAAGTTTTGCATTACAGTATTGTTTGGGCCAAAGGAATGAATTGTAGTGCATTCCTCTTTGGTCCCTCCTGGTATTTTTTGGAGAATTGTGGGAGAATAGTGAAGCTGATTAAAAATAGTACCTATGGAACATAATCATTGTTCTTGATAAAAAGCTTTCTCCTCAACATTACTAGTGAATTTTATTTTATACAGCCTCATTTCAATCTTTACATGCACTAAAAGGGCCATTTATTTCTGATTTACCTTATGTGGACTTTGGAATTCATAGCAGAATTGATTGCTGTGAAGGCAATACCCATTTACATTGTCTATCGTAACTTCTACTTAAAAACATTTTCGAAGATGAGCTAAATATGAAATGGCACATCTATGGAAAAAATATTTTCCCAACACACTAAGGATTCTCCTTGAGTAGTGCAAACCGAGTTACATTAGTTGATTTTCTGACACTAAAGGCACAGTATTGCCATCAAATTACAAGTATTTTGTAAGGAAAATCTAAGGAGTTGTTGACAAAATTAAAATTGTGAAATATGCATATGGAAAAGTAGATGTCACTTATAGAAATACACATAAAATACAGGGATGGGTATATATACAGGCTGAAAAACATGGTGTTATTTTACAAAACAAAAATGCCTTTTTCGTAGGACATATGAGTGATAATTCTATATTATGAAAAGAAGGGGGGGCATTATATGAATTTAAAATTGTTTGGTAAGTATCTGTTCTACTCCCTACTTTTCAAGTATGATATAAACCACCCTTCTATTCAACATCACTCTCCTGCTTCCCCTGACGCTGCCTTGAACTAACAGTCAATGCCAGCCCACCTCATCTTATGCTTTGTGTCTCCTCTATGACACTTGGACAAGAATATAGGAATCAGCAAAAGGTCCTTTGGTACCCCTAATAATTCCATATAAATGTTGAAACTGGGTTGTACAAAATAAAATTGTAAAAGAAAATGAATAGTTTAAAGTTATTTCTACCAAGTATAACACATTTCCACAAAGTGATGTCATTCGATTAAGAAAATAATGCATAATTTTATTTAATACAAATGACAGGATACTCTTACTAACAACTCTTTGTCAAATGTAAAATGTCTATTCTGCGCAGTTGAGCTATCATGAATGAATTTTAATAGTGCATTTAAGATTCAAAAATAAGTTTTCAATTCTTGTAATTACTGCTTGTAGCTTAGCATTGAATTTTTTTAGTGAAATTGATAAGCCATACCTTAGAATACCAACTTTATTGCCAAATGTTATTTTTCATTTAGCCATGTGTGATAGAGCTAAATGAGGGGTATCAGTAAAAGTAAGGAATAAATTACTCAAATTTATTCTGTGCCATTTTTTATTTTTCAGGCCATTAATAGTCATCACTCAGTCAAATACTTTGTGAAATTCATTAAGTCTTACTTTATTTTTTCATTCGGAACAAAATAAAGGCAAACCTGTCTGCAGTCAACAAAATAAAATTAATCAAACACACTAATTACTCTTTAGGAGGGACACTAAAAACAAGAGGGTAGAAAACGATTCCCTCTGATTTTTCTTATTATTTTATTTTTAATTTATATATGGCTCTTTCACTTGTGCCCCCCCAATGTCTGCCTTGGGATATTTAATTAAAAGTATTTAAAAACGTGGTTTGCGATCTTTCAGTATGTTTTACTTACCTATTGGCCTTTTAAAATTTTTATAGAAAAATCTTTTTATTATAAAAATCTGGCAACTCAAAATTTTAAAATAAATAGATGTGTGATTTTTTTGTACATTTTTTAATATTTCAACTTTTATACTACGAGTATAATACACATCTTTCAAATAAGCTAATAATGTTCCAGCATCCCTTTATAAGTTGCTTTGTGTTGCATTTTCTTTAACCTTAAACGTCCAGAGAAATACATGAAAACCTTTAAATAAACAATATCCAAACTATAAATTTTTACTCTCTCCAAGAAGAATGTTGTTGATGGAAAGTGAAAAGGAAGAACTGTGTAGGAAGACATCTGGTGCATGAAACAGACTGGAAGGAAATGTGAAGACCTAAGATCTAAAAGGAGAAATAAGTGAAATATTTTATTAAATGAGTTAAAGAATTGATGCATTTTTGTTGATGAGTAAAATCTAGTACTGTTTACAAAATATCACCCCAAATATAAAAATGAATACTAACCAAATATTGACTTAGGTGAATTAATTTCTTAGTATTTATGAATTTTAATGCTTTTGTAATTCATGTGGAATAACAAAACTGCTTGAACATGGATGGCTGATTGCAGAAGATATCCTAAATGCCCATCACTCTCTACAAATAAAGTATCTTCCTGTCAAGTTAGTTAAACTGTGCAATTTAAATATTAGTTATCTCAGGAAAGTAGATAGTTATTTTAATTGAATGGAAAATAAAACTACAAGATCTTTTTATGTTCTTTTGGTGATTTCATAATTGGACAAAGGATTGCCAAGTGAAAAGAGGAGTTAAGGAAAATTGGCATGTTCCTAAGGGTCATTCATTTACTAAACTAAGTGAATAGGATGGAATTACTGATTATTAAATAAGGTTCTTTTTTTAGAATCCTTTTGATTTTTGAGTTATTAAGAATTTTATCTTAAATGTACATACACTTGTATAGCTAATATTACAGTTTGCATCATGTTAAAGTTTCTGGGAAATTTACATCCATAACAGGTTGATTTTCCAACTTAGCTGCTGACCAAACTTACTAACATGTATTCCAAACTTAATATAAGATGGTATGACCCTATAGAAGCTTCACTAGAGTTGTCATTTTATTTTCTGCCATTTGAATGTAAGAAATAACACTATCAAAGAGATTAAACCAAGTGATATATTTTTGTGAAAATATTTAGTTTAATGAACAATCATGAACTGGATACATATTCCATCTTAAAATAAGTATAGGGATTTTTCTTTGGGTTTTCTGCATTTAAATCTGCACATTATCCCACAAGCCCCCCATTCTGTGGTGTTAGGGCAATAACAATGACATTTGGAGGAAATTAATGTGAAAAGCGTTCTGGATACATATGTATTTTCCTTATTCCTTTGTTTGTGGAAATAACAAATGTTTGAAGATATCTGTCAAGGTTTCTCTTATTTTACCACGTTTTTATTGACTCACTTTCTTGCCTTTATGTTTGAATGCTTGTTTGTTCATGTCAAAGTTGGGAATTGATTTTAAACTAACTTCCCTATGAGCTAGAGACTTGAAACTTTAAATGTAACTCAGAGCTAGAAGGCAATGCAAGTATATGCAATAATATTTATAAGCACACATAAATAAAGATACATGCATATTTCCATTCGAGGTGGAATGCGTTAGCCAAGGGGACAGAATACTAAAGGCACTAAATTCATGATCCCACATATATGGCTCTGTGGTATAGTGTTGCACTACTGTACTGGAGTCTGTGGGTTAAAACCTTGAAGTGCTCAACTTTTTTTGCGCTAGAATCAAGCATGAATTTTGCAGCGATGTCAAGAGATCGTTGAAAAGGTGGTATATGGTTTTATTTCCAATGCCTCCTCAGCATCACCAAATGAAAATTGCATTCCTGCAGCACAAAAAATGGACTACCTTTAGGAGAAAAATTTTTTAAAAGAAATTTTAAAACAATTTTTTTTAATGGACTAGAATATGAAAGTATGAAATATAATAGTAAAATATGAAATAATTTCAGAAATTTAAAAACCACATTGTTAATACTGACTAAAAAGTATGAAATAGTTTCTCCTAATCTCATACAGATTGTCCTGAAAATTTGTGATTGTGAATTTTGATAGTTTTGAAAATAAATTTAAAATTAATAGTGGGGCACATACAATTCATAATAGTAGGGATTGTTGGGAGGTACTGTCGTTAAGAAAAATCTCATTGTATTTGAAAATATAACAAGTTGGTTTTAACACCTAATAATCCTTAGCACAACATTTTCCTCTTAAACATGGCATTAATCATATTGGTTTAGCTGAGAGTCTACAGGGGTCACTTGGGTCTATTTGTTCATGAGGTTTATTCTTTATGATTAGGCTCTCCACTGTCACTTTAGAGATATGGATTAATATCTGTTCAGTAATATAATTTTCATTTTTCCACAAATGCTGTAAATAATAATACATACTACAAATATGACCATTTAATAATTTTAAAAAAATGTCACTACTATCTTTCAGTTAATCGACCATCACTGAAACAATCTTGATTGTCATTTCATAAACAAATTTTCAGGTTTATGACTGCTGGAGGTTGGAATCTTACTCATCAGTGGCTTTTGGATGCTATCATGGCAAAGAATCACCCTTTAAATTGTGAGATATTACAACTTCTAGCTCTATGCCCAGTAAATGTGGACCGTTTGCGATCCAACTCCTGCCCAAAACTAGTGAAGGGCCTTTCACTAGAAAGTCCTGATGAGAGTGAGTATTTTAACTCAAGAAATACCTCCTTTTATGATAATTTGCTCATAAATGGTCCTCAATTTTAATTGCACTATTATTCATTTGCTTTAATATGGAATTGGTTTTATTTCAGATGAGAAATTGCTAGCCAGTAATCTGGTAATCCAGTGGATGGAAGTTGTGAGAAATGAAGTAGATGTTGGAAAGGAAACTGTAACTGGACATGATGCTGCAGTTATTGATACTCCAGCATCAAATAAAAATGAATCACTTGCGACAGTAAGTGTTGATGTTGTTGTTGAAACTAGTGTTGATACAAGGACAAGTGAAACCACTAGTAATTCAGTAGCAGAAGTGGTAAGTGTTAAATCATTGGAAAAACAAATTGTAGTCTCAGAAGAGGTCCAAAATATCCCTGTTGTAGATAGTGAGGAAAGAACTGAAGAGGGAGGTGGAACAAGTGAGGATTCTAATTCTCCCTGGGATGCCCCTTTGCCTTTGTACAAAATAATGATTAGAGATGGAAAGCAGGTTCTTGCCAAAGTTTATTCTGAGAAAAGAACTACTCCTGAAATTCCTTCTAATGAGATTCCTTCCATTAACCATAATGTTAGTGGTGCAGTTATTGTTAACGTACATCCCTCTGAAGAAAATGTTGTGAATGTTGACCAGGCAAGTGAAACTGCTGTAGTTGTTACCCCATGTCCTGTTTCCCCTAATTCTGATGACTCTAATGCAAAAATTGATGTGGCCCCTGGAAGTGAGGCTTTCGAAACAGATGAACCCGAATCACAGAAAAGAACAAAAGCAGGTACTGGTGATGCGTTGTCTTTAAAGAATAGTGAAGTTACTAGTAAGTCACTGAAGGAAAGTAAGAAAAAAGTGAGAGAATCAAAACTTCCTGCTATGTCCCCCAGTGAAAAAAAGTCACGATTACCAGAAAGTGGTCCCTCTAAAGAAAAACAAAAAGAGAAGGAGCGTGATCGTGGAAAAAATAAAGAGAAAGTCAAAGAGGAGAAAAAGAAAGATGCCAAAAGTAATCTTCAGGCTGAGAAAGATAAGGAGACTTTGGCAAAAATAATGATAGTATCCTCGGCTGTTTCCAAGACAGTAGGAAAGATACCTAAAAAGAAGGCCAGTTCAGAAGACAGTAATGCTGAAGTAAAGAAGATTGCCCCTGCTACTCATGAGGTCCGGCGTACCCAAAAACCATCTGTTTCCATTGAAGTACGCAGGTCTCAGGGAACCCTTGGTGAACCTCGCCCCAAGACAGTAAAAACATTTAATTCCAAATTCCGTTCAACTGGTTTGGAGGAGGAAGTCAAGCCACCTCCTCCTAGGAATGCAGCTAAGAAAATCACTTCTGAAAAAAATGCCCGATTACCTGTTCCTTCACGAAGACCCTCTCCTCCTCGAGAAATTTTTCCGCCAGAAAAAAAACCAAGACCTGGTGTGGGCATTTTAACAGAGGTAGCTCCTAGTGTTCCTGCTTATTCAGCCGATGAAATGCCTCGTAAGGGAGACAAGACTAATGTGAAGACGAATACATTAAAGGCCAAAGATAAACGTGAGTATTGGTTACCTAATGTAATTTTAAGAGATATCTTAAAAATATTGTTAGCTTCAGTATAATTTATTTTTTAAGGTAGTTTAAGATCTGTATAGGTCATAGGCTCTAGCATTCATCAGGAATTATATCCACTGGAGCAACATACTTAGGCTTTGCTGTTGCATGTTATTTTCTCAAGGTTATTTTTATGGAAGAAATTTTATTTTTTATATTGTAGGTACCATATGTTCATAAAGGTAGAGAAAAGTTACTGTTGATTAAGCATTTATATTTTGTATGATTATTTTCTTTCCATTCATACATTTTGATAAGTTAACTTTTGTGCAGGCATGTCTAAAGTCTATCAATTCTTAAATATTCTAACAAATTTCACTTTAATGTTTCTTTTTTGTAAATCACTTTTTTAATCTATGCCAGATTTGGAATATCCAGTCTTCCCCTTAATTTATATTCATTTTCCATTTTATTTATAAGGTACATTTTTTTCAGCTCTACAGGAAGTAAAAGCACTCTTGCAGTCATATGAACAGTGTTATGTAATTAATAGGTTTAAAATATTAAATATATCATTAATAGTCACTTTCTTTTCCGTAAATTGGTTCTTCACGTGTTTGCTGTTTATTTTTTTCAACTAACATTTAATAGTTTTGTTCTGTTGTTTTTATATGAATGAGTGATTTAAAGAAATTGAACTTTTATGGATATTTATGGATAGATTTATTTTTGCTAATAAAAATAAGATTATCCTAAATGTAAAATATCAGAGAATCTTATGGCCGTATTCATAAATCCTTTCAAAACAGTATTCATAAAGAGCTACTAGGCTTAGTATCGCCTGCTAAGCTACTAACTTAATAGCAGACTTAAGTCAAGCCAATGCCTTGTTTAGTGGAACTTGATCACCCTATTAAGTGGGTTCACTTTCCATGTTAATTATTAATTGACAACATTTATAGAAAATATACCTAAGTGAAGCACAAAATCGTTTTACTAAATCAATGAAGGTGTTGTAGGCAGTGTTGTCTTTCGTAGGAATTAAATTTTTTCAGTTGTTTATATTCAGCATTCAATGCCATGCTGTCATGATACTGCTGAGTTTTTTAGGTGATGTTACAAAATAATTACTCGACTGTGATTGTGACTATTTCACATAAATCATTAGATTGTTGCTTTTAGCTTTCCAATTATTATGTGTGTCAATATGAGTGCTTCGCACCAATATAGTACAAAGTTATTACCCAACCCAGTGCATAATAAACCAGTGCCAAGACTATGGTGGGTGATCACTATCATAGTAAGTTGTAAGAATATCAGTATTAAATTGAATGGCTTTTCTTAAACATAGAGTTGAAATTTTTCCATATTGAGAGAAATTGAAATATAATTAGACCTACTTGTTATCTGTGCTATACATCCTAGCCAGTGAATATGGTTTTTAAAGTGAGAGTGTTATTGCATTTGACTTAAAACCACCATAGATTATGTGATTTAAGGTAGGTTCCATTTACAAAATGAGAATATAACCAAATAATATACTATTGCTTATCTATTTCATGATGTTATTGGAGATTTCGTAGATGTAATACTATTAGTGATGGAATTCCGTTAATTTTTTTCAATGTATTAAAAAAGTGGAGTAAGTTTGTTATGTTTTGTTAATTATACAGTAATGTGATTCTCGGACTGGTGGGTGAAATACTGGGATGCCATTAAGTTACATGATACTTTTTTATTGTGTTCCAATCATAGGAATGTTTTGTTGGGATTGATATTTTAGATTACCTGAATTCTTTATATTACCTCAGACGTGTACACAAATGCTTTTCTGTGTGAAAACTTTCTGTAGTATTTGTGTGTGCACTTGTGTTCTTGAATGGCATCAAGAACTTTAACCTATGAACCATGGATCATAAGAAAGTACATACGTGTACCTGTACATCATACAATTTTTAAAAGACTGTTTAGAGGTCACAAGATTATAGAAAGGTGGTTGCTGGTGCTGTTTTTAATATGTTCAGAAGGTTGAATATAAGGTTATTAAGAATTTATTTGATGTAAATTATTTTCCCATATCTCACTCAAGTAAAATTATTGACATTTTAGTAAGGAACCGACTAAGGTGGTCTTATTTTGGTTGTACACAGTGTATCCAGATGGGTATCTATTGCTGTGTTATTTCAAGCTAGTTAATGTTAACTAATGTTATTTCAACTACTGTTCGCTGCTCTCATTTGCCACTAGCTTACAGGTTTTTCCATTTTCGATTCTCACGAGAACAATTTTCATTTAATCTTTTTGAAAGACTTTGGAGTTGGCATCCTTTTGCGGTCAACCTCATCTTCCTCCATTGCTCTTTTATTCTCTGTAAACTTAGATTACTTCCGTGTTTGCTCAAATAATGCCTTCATGTCCTCCCATTTCCTCTGCTTCTCTCTAGCTATACAGCTATCAAAATAGACTTATTTTCTAATACCCCTACCCTTTCCTGAGTTAGCTGAAATAAGATCCCCACATTTTGTGACCAATTAAAAGATTGAGCTCTCTTGCTTTCCATTTTCTTAAATGTAACTGTGACAAACAAAATCACAGCAACAACCATACATTGCAGATAGTGTGTCAGAAATGTCGTCTTTAGTTTTGTTTATTAAAAAATATTAAGGCAATCTTAAATTTATTTCACAGAACCAAGAATATTTGTAAAAAGGGAATTTTATGCAAACAAAAAGTATTTTATTTACATTTTAGTATATTTTTTAATACATGCCCGACAGCACTATGTTTGCACAAGTGACAGGTGACCGGCAACAACAGTTTTGTCAAATGTTTTTGTCATCCCTAGAATTCCTTCATCGTTAGAAGCTTACTTAGTTAGTCGCCACTCTAAATAATCTACGAATATCATATTTTAGTATGCGAATAAATTCTCTTAATCGCATACTAACTTTGTCACCTTAGTAGCGTGATTAAGTGGAAATCTATGAATACAGCAGTTAGTTACATGTTTTAATTTGAACTATCACATCATAAATGAACTACAATATCACAGAAGCTATAATTTTCTTTAATTAATGTATTCATTGGTAACATATTTATGATATCTAAATTTATAATATATTTTGATAATTTTACCATTTAAATTGCTTTCAACTTTGGATAATTGTAGCAATGAATCACAACATAATCAAGGAAAGTCACCTTGTAAATCATGGATTAATACATCTTGATATGTTATTGTGTTAATTTACATTTGATGGAATAAGTACAACACCTTTATAACTAATTATTTTCTTAAAAACTGATTTCTTATGCTGCTTCAAGACATAATGTTGCATACAGAAATTTGGTAAAAATGTTCACTTTTTATTTTTATGAATTCAGCCTTTATAAAAATTAAATCTGCTTTGTTAACTTCTATGCACACCAGTAGCATCAGTTGGTTTCTAGATTTTCATTATTTTATAATTTTTTCCAAAATATGTTAGGCAACTATTAGACTTAAAAGACATCATTTAATTGTAAAAATATTCCTAATTCAGCTCAAGTACTGTTGAAATACAACAGCAATTACTATACAACTTATTATTATTCCGAACTTAAAGGGTAATTCTTCATTATTTTATCAATTTGTTTATGTTCGATTTTTTAAAAGTTAATGTCACACATAATTAGACCTAAAAAGGATGATTTTATTATGGAATATGAATTTTGAAAGGGTATAATTTAGCATGATTTTCTTTATTGCCAGTAACCTCTAGGGTGTATTTGTGAAGGGATTTGAATGGTATCTTTCTCAAGAATCCTCTGTGACAATTCCTAAGTACTATTTATAAAATTCTCTCCTAAATACAATCTTGACCATTGAAATGGTAATATAATTTCAGAAAAATTTTCCACCTCATGCCATCCTCCCATTCCTCCAGTTTTGCAATTTTTCAATTCAGGTGTATTCAGGGATTCACTGCAAATGGAAAAACCCCACTATAACTTCTGTTTAGGACTAGTATATCAGACCTTATCAGTTGGCAAATAAAAAACCAGCTTTCAGTTTGATTAAAAGCACCCTTTAAACTCTTAAAGAGGAGCCTGCTGGGAAGGATAACTTGCATCAGGACATCATCCATATAGCACGAACAAAGATGGAAAAACAATAGTAAACATCTTTTGGAATTAACTGACAAAATATAAAGTGATCAAAATTTATGTATGTTTCATCACCTGCCCTCTTTTTCTCAGTATAAGTTTCATTTCTTAATCGCAATGCATCATTATTTGCAAGGTGAGAAATAATGAAGATAGATTCACTATAGATTCAAGCTATTCAACATAAAGCTACCTAAAACATTTCTGTAAAAAGTCAATTTTACATGCTTTCAGTTAATCATCCCAAATTATGGCTCCCAAATTGCAATGGTGACAATAACAAATGCAAATGGATGACTTTCTCAACAGCTATTAATAGCAGCTTAGTGCAACTTTCTTATTCAGTTTTTAAAATGGTTCTTCAAGTGAATAGAGATAAGATTTGAATTCTACTGTTTCTTAATAGTCTGACCCATGTGGTTTTGTTAGGGTAAATATGGGGTCTACTTTGATTGAACTCAGTTGGAGTTGCCAAACAATTACAAGTAAAATTCTATGTCTACACCTTGGATGGGCATAGTGTTTTCCATTATAAATAGTTGAATGAATTTCACATTACTATTTTAATGTAAAAATACTAATCTCATTAGGTTTATAGGAAGAATAGTCAGTGAAAACCAAAGAAAATACAGTAGAGAATAGAATTTGCCGGGGCATGTTTGTTCTTTTGCTGAAAGGACTAGGAATTGGAAATTTGAAAGAGGAGGATTTCCAAATTTTTAATTTAAATGGGCATAGTATATATTAGTGGTTTAGGTTTGGATCACAAAACATGCCAGTGAGTATCATTGGAATTTTGATGGTTGCACACTAAACAATCAACTAAACCTATATATCATAGATGAAATATGACTTCATCTCTATACTCATGTCCACTCATGATTTACAATACATGGTGTATTTGCTAATATGATGCAGATAAACTATTCTAACTCAAGTTGTGAAATTTAAACTCTCAAGCAGTCTGAATTTCCACCAGCTAAAGGCAATTTTGATCCACTATAAAGGATTACCATATTCAACAATGATTTTGGCTGCATTAAAAGGATACCAGAATATTTATTTTGGAAATTCAATTATCATGCACACAATGAATCTGTCTCATACCATTCCTTGGGAAACATTGTGAGAAACACATCTACATTCAGATGACCTCAGTTTTCATTTCTGCTGAAGCATTGTAGTAAACACTTTTGCTGGTAGAAAATTACATCTATCAATTATATATGTACAAAGGAAAGTGAGAGTAACTCATTCAGAACAAAGTTTGAAGCCTGCACCTAGACTTGCAAAGTCAATAAAAGCACCTAATAGCAAAAACGATTCAGACAAGAGTGGCTCGGGCAGCAATTGAAGGGGAATGTGATAAAATGTTATAAGAGCATCAAAGTTACTACATAAGTTATAATTTCTTGTGTGGGTACAATTGACTAAAATCACACAGTCAACAATTTGATTATGATCAACATTTTAGCCATCCCTTCCATATGTACATTATCTATTCTAATCTGAAAAGTACATATATCTTTCAGCTTAGAATGAATATATTATAGACAAGAAACATGTTATTAATTTTTATTTGTTCTGATAATGCAAATCAAATACTTTAAGAATCATATTAAGTAATCTACAACATGGCACTTCAATTCACTTCTGCTTTATTGTCATGTAGATCACTGGTAGATATAATTCAGTGGTTGCAAGGAAGCAATACTCATGAGGTTATTTATTTTCTCTTTTGTAAATGTAAAATCACTTCAGTCGTAATAATAAAACAGGTAATGTGGAGGAATACATTCATCTTTCACCTATCTTTGAATAGAGTTTATAAGTGTTGTTGATACATTATTAAGGCATAATAAGATTCTAATTCAATAAGGTAGAGGTATAATTGTTTACCTATATTCAAACTAGGTAAAAATTTACTTTTAGCATTTATTACAAAATGTTATTAATGCTTAAGTTATTAAAACTTCTATTTGCGAGAGTATTGATATTTTCAAAGGAATCTGTAACTAGCTACAACTTTGCTAACTGTGAGATTAGAATTGATTAGCTGTTTTATCTTGGCCTTTTAATCACTGGTTTATGCATACACACTGATGGTTGCACTTACTTCACAATAGTGGCCATACGAAGGTCAGATATACGATTCATCAATGTGGGTACCAGTCATGTATTATGTATTACTGAGTGTGCAGGTAGTTCGGAAACTTTATCCAGCCATCTCAAAGAAATCAACCAACTAAATAACCATATATAGAGTGTATTATTAGTATACTGATGTTTAGCAGGGAATGCTAGTTAAAAGAAAAAATTATAAAAAAAACAGACTTAAAATGTTATTCCCTATAAGGATTTATTGGTGAACCAGGGGTTATGCCCTACTTCAGGTTTCCTTACTACAGTTACTATCTGTATTACACTACTTTAGTTTATCAATCAACATTTTCGAGAATTTGTGTGCTACATTTTTCCTTTTATTCTCAGTCATCGTTATGTATATCACATAGAAATAGGGAATAATCAGTGAATCACTCGTCAGTACCTTTTTTTAGTGGACATGCCACCACGACACTTAGTTATTGATGCCTATTGAGTTAATAATGACTTTTCTTACCATGATTACACCACCCAATATTTTTAAGGAATGTTTCTCCCTTGCTTGACCAAGGAGTAATGTGTAATTTTCATTCCATTATAAAGCAAATTATAATTTACAGTTCTTTCAATCTCCTTTTTAGTGCTCTTTGGAATTTCTCTGAACTATGAAATTAATGGTTGTATAAAATATTGTGTAATTTATTCAGACGTATACATATACTTATCCATAGTTAGTTTTAAATTGATTGAATTTTTTAATAAGAGATGGAGGATTGAGTTATACACAAATACTAATTTTTACAGTTTTAAAATCTCATCTCTGGTTTGAAAATGAAAACTTTAAAGTAAAAAGTCATAAAAATACAAAATATGTGAAAAACAAGATTGTTAGATTCATATGTGATTTTTGATCTTCAATATAGTCAAAGGAAAAATTTATTCCTAGTAGATTTTACAAGTACGGAAGTCAAGGGTTGAATTAGGTAAATACTAGAAATTTCAAATATTTCTATATAGAAATCTGTGGTCAAACTATACATGAGTATATGCAGTATTTTGTTCACATGTCCCATAGTTAAAGTAAGATGTAATTATTCCTTACTCTACATTTCTAATAGTTTTGTCACTTATTTTAAAACAATTCTACATAGAATGCCATTTATTAAAATAGGCTCTAAGTTATCCCACCCTTAGTGTACATTCTGTCCCAAAAATTGCATTGTTAACTAAACTTTTTTATCAAATTCATCATTTCAGGTGTATTCCTTCAACTGGCAAAGAAGAAAAACTCAGGGTTTATAATATTTCAGGGGCCATTAATGTCAATAGTTTTTTAGTTTTAAATTAGTTTTGTTATTTAAGTTGTCTTTGCTGCTTGCTGATGGACTACTTTTTTTCCAGAATAGATACCATCTTCATGAAATAATGGATTATGGATGATCATCACTTATATTTTCTCATTTTTTATTGTAAAGAAAGTGACTTTCATTAATGAACTTAATTTTATATGAGTTTTTTTAGATTTTTTTCAGGTCTATTTGAGCTGTCTTACACATAAAGAGGACGTGGATTTTACACACATTATTATGCACTACAATATGATTTTTATATCTATGGTGTCTAGAGAAATTATACAATTAAACAGTTTAGCTTTTAAATTCTCAAATAGAAGTAGCCATTTACTAAGAAAAGTTATGTAGGGATATGTAAAGTTGTGTGCATTATGAATGCAGAGATGTACTCATTCATGTCTTAGTGTTATATGCAAAATTTAATTTTTCCAGCTAACATTATTCTCAACATAACAGGGTGTGATAAAATAAAAATATAATTAAGAAACAAGGAAAACTGAATAAAATATAAAGTGGGTACAAACACTGAAAAAAAAGGATTCCATGATCAGTAATCTTATTAGGAATTTAAATTTGTCAACATATTGCTTTTGAAAAGTGGGTCAACAGTTTTAGGATGGAAATAATTTGCCTCCCTAAGCCTTAAAATTTTTGAGCCTCGAAGATATCCCTGATGACCAGCCACATAATTTTTCACACTATCATCACCATATGCTGAACACCTTTGAAGAGATTTCAGGTTTGCAGCTATGGGCAGTTCCCTAAGGTAAGCTTGGAAGTTGTATGCCTTTGCTTTTTATAATGTTCATTGGTACATTTAAAGCAAATCCCACGAAACGTTCAGAGGAACGCCAGTTCTTAAGTTGGTCCTAACATATAAATATGACACTCCCAGGTTGTCTTGTAGGCAAATGAGCAAAGGCATGCTGCATAATTTGATTATTCCAAACATGAAAAATGGTTACTTAAAACAAAGGTCATAGAACTATCCACAGCTGATGGTTCTTATGTATGCTTCTTTGGTTAAATAAAGGCTTTCTAAATAAAAATGGCTAGCCTATAATTTGCCGGAAAAAACATAATGCGGGGAAAGATTTTTTTTTTCATTTTTGTGGTTGATTAAACACATGCTGGTGGTCCCCATTAACTTAGTGATAAATAGGACTGATTGCAGCATTTTTATTAATAATAAGACCTTAAAATATCCCAATATTACTTTATTATTCCAATGCTAAGTATCTGTGGGAAAATATATCTGGTTTAATTTCATTCAATTATTGCTGTGAATGTTATAAGTTATTTTTAATGAGCTCTCATTGATAAAAATATTTTACTATTGTTTTCCATTGGTGAACAAATTTTTTTATTACATAAACGTATTTTGTTTTAATTTTTACCAAGATTGCTTCAAACCTGAGAAAATACGCAAAGTCGCCGATTTCAACGGCGGCTTTCCCATTATCAAAGCCAAGCTGGTTGCACAGTAAAATATTGCATTACCATTATATATGCACACGCATGCATTGACACAATTCCGCTTCCCCTACAGGCATTTCATGGCGGTTAGTCGCGTAACTAAATAAGCACGGAAAGAAAACTACGATATATGTTCTAAACCTTTCCCGGAAATTTTGGATGATAACATAGTGTATGGCATCGGGTCAGGTTTTAAAAAATTATCTTCCTACATCTTGATGGCTGACTCCGCTGTCATCCTCTGGGATTTTGGATTACCGTATCCTTAAGGACGATTGCGGAGTCTGCCATCGAAACGTTAGAATTAAAAAAAACCTGACCGGGGGTACCCGAGAAGTTTCCATCCAATAGGCCATTGTTTTCAGAATTTTTAAATTGGTAAGCTTGTCTGAATCAAGTATTGCCTAAGCGATCATCTCTTTTTGAAAGGATTTCATTAGTTTCTTCTGGCGTGAATTTACAGTTAACGAAAAGGGTAAATGGGATGCTTATATATAAAAATCGGAACGGTGCTACAATCGATAGCATATTTAATATTTCTCGTAGCTCTTTTTCTGTAAAATCATATTTGACCATTTATCAAGCAAGAATATTTTAATCGCATATTTCCTGTTGTCAGCACTTTAATGACTGTAATTCATAACGGAGTAAAAATATTAATTGGTCATTGAAAAAGTTAAGGTAATTTACGGCTATTGTTTGCTTAAGTACTCCTTAAAATTGTTTACGATGTACGTGTTGTTAACGGTTCCAATGAAAAGACGAAGTGAGCTCACTGGTGATAAATTGTGTGGATTATCTCGTAAAAGAATTTTTAAAGTGAGGGATATAATTGGCGGAAACAATCGTTGAAAACAGTAAATATTGCATCAATCTACTATTGCTCTAATTCCTTTATTCGTGCCCTGGCGGATCTGATTATATTCTCTGAAACTTCATTTGATGGATAGTTGATTTCCTCTTACCAATCATTTTTCGTCTTGACTTGGCTGGTCATTACGGTATATACACGTAACCTTCCCGCCAAGGGCGTCAACCTTCGTATTATCTATCTTAGCTACGTCACAAAGTAAACTATGCGTTCTTTACTGAAGCCTTCCCGCGACGTTCTACATGCGTCGGCCACCTGTCGCTTGCAGGAACCGGTGCTAAGCATTGCATTGGTTAACTCCCGCAAAGGGTGCGGAAATGGATGTAGGCCACAACGGTGACCGAAAAATATTTTTTTTTTCAAAAAACACATGTAATTTTCATCAGGTGATGCACCAGCTTCCATTAAATGAACTATAGATAACGTAAAAAGCCAATCAACCCGGTTAATCGGTGTTGTCATTAAACTACCATAGTTTGCTACAATTCTTATTTTTTGCGTCTTATTTACTCCTGTAAAATACGGAGTCGTTTTTCGCAGAAATTTCAGTCCCAGCATACATTTTGTTCCGCTGCCCTAATGATCCAATGAAGACTTCCATATGCTATATCTACAATTGTATCGAAGAAACCAAAAAATAGATAATTTTTATGGCCACTGCTCAATTATATGCACCTATTTGTTTTTTTCAGTCGGCCAATCTACTTTCAACGAAATATGATCGTTTATAATCAAATTCTAGTCACGTAGACCTTTAACAAAGTTGCGTCACTAAGTTCTGGCATCAAGCCTGCCTTCGGAACGGAGGGGAAACTTCGCTACAAGCATAGTTATGCGTTGATTTTCACTTCGATGTCACGATTTCAATATTGTTTAGTTGGAGTTGATATGGCCATTCTTTCAAACCTATAATGTTAATTAAGTTTGCTACGTGACCCCACACTTCTCAAACGCTTGAAATTTTTAAATTATTATTTCACGTTAATGCTTATTCACGAATCCTATTTTTGTTATTTCCAAGGCGTTATTTTTTATACCTCTTTCAAAATTAATTTTAATGCTTAGTGTTTTCCGCGAAGCAGCAATTCTAATGGTTTCCACGAAACCTTGGGAATTAGCCTCTGCCATTTTTTTCTCTGGCGAGCATAAATAAAATCGGGCTCGGAAGTTGGTTATGCCTAACTAGCGGCATTTTTTAGTTCACGAAGTTGCATGAGAAGAACTCAGTACTACAAAGCCTGTGATCACCACCGTATTACCCAGTTTAAGACGAGCTTTTTCCTCCAAAAACAGGAAATCATTATGCGTCATGATGTGGTGACGACTTTATTTTTCCCGGAATACTTAGCCAATACTAGGTCGCGTTACAAGCCGGAAAAAATATTTGATGTTCCACTTGTTGGACCAGGCAATCAGATGAATTACACTCGCTCAAAAGACTAATTTTGGTCCGGTAGAAGAGGACGACCCTATTTAACTTCTGAAAGAAACACGCCAGACTTAATCCAATCGGAGATCGTGCACCATGACAAGTGACATGTTCGTTCCTGTCAGTAATAACCACCTCGCGTCATGATCAAATTAATACCCTGAAAATATCTACATGCAGCTAATGCATCGGTCGCCAGGTTCAAGCTTAAATAAAGTAAGGAAAAACGGGAGTTACTCGTCAATATTTGATTTAGACTGAAAATGGTCATTGTCATTAGTAGCTACCCAGACCGATTTATTTATCTTGTGGAATAAAAGGCGGAAGCTAAACTTTTGGATAGAACGGTTTAAACGTTATTTCCGAAATACTATAAAACTTGGCGTTAGGGTCTATATTTAATTTATTTTGTGATATTATGTAATTACTTTGGGCGAGATAGAGAGACGTTTCCAGACTTTAATTTGTAAGTTATCGTAACTTTTTTAATAATCTTCCTGTAATATAATCAGGACCTGACATCCATCCTTCCCCCTATTTTTCAGACTGGCCTAATAACGACGGGTGTAAACCAAATGATAACTGGTCGTTCCAAAAGTTGATACTCTTTAAGCTTACCCGCTATTTTGTTAGAGTCCGAATTAAAGTTCCTAGGGTGCGGAATTCTAGATGACGAATCTTCATTCGTTGCCAAGATCTTGTCCGATGTTGAATTACCTTGATGGTGGCTTGCAGTGTACCCCTTAAAAGCACCATATTCCCCCATAATATAAAGTTGCACAATGTCGTATTTCACCATCATTTAATCCCTGGAGTAATAGGAAGCAATCGTTTACTCTCCCGAATCAACTTCCATTTACTGTAATAGTATCTGCAAAAAAATGCTATTCACTTTTGGTAATTACATAGAAACCCCTTTGCATTACATGGTTTTGTTCATGAACTAGTTTAGATCCTTTTATATAAACTAATATGTGCTGACCTTAGCGAATCTTCTCAATACACTAATTAAAGCTTACCGCTGAATTTCTCTCGGATATTCCACCAGATAATTTATTTGTTTGCGGGTGTTTCGATGGCTTCCCTAGGGCTCTGTTATCATTGTCCTGAAGGATGTACGTCATCGAAACGTCCAAGAACCCTATAGAATTCTCTAGAGAAATTCATTCACATGCAGAAAAATGACCAAATATTGCATGAATAATCGTTTTATTCATCTTTATGTGGGTATAATTTGTATTGTGATAAGTCGTTTTTTCCACTTCATCTGTATTGAGACGGAACGATTTTTTTTACAGCGTGTGGGAGTTCGCTACAACAATTTTTTTTATTCGACTCACAGCTGTTATATAGGGATACGTATCGGCTCTGCCAGTCTTAAGATTTTCTCTATTTTGGTCGAATACAGTACTACACGTTCCGTGACCGAAAGTCCTATAAGCATAATATCCGTAACAGCACTACCGCGGCGGTATTTCGAGATTGTCCGTAGCAATCATTGGCAAAAATAGTGATGCGTCATATTTACATTACGTAACTCTTGTGTGTATTCCGTCTCTAAAAGTACAAGTGTTAGGCTCTTGGTTAAGTATTGTTTGCATCGTTTTGCCCATCGAAGATGAATGTTTCCCCTCATAGGAAATTATACATTTTTGACAACAAATCTCAGGTTTTAGCGCATTTTTTTTCTTTTGAATTTCCTAAGGTGCTGGCAGTACTGTCAGCCATCCTGCCGGGGTCTTCCGACCCTACTGGAAATGCTCGTCAATAGAAACGAGACGCGGAGAAAAACCAGATGCTTCATTACCTGCAATCAAACCCGTGTTCACACGATTTTGTACTTTTTTTCAATCCCTTTTACCATGTTTAGTTCCAAATAAATGCCTGTGTATACTGTATTAGAAATTACCTTTTGTTATTTGAAGACCGGAAAATAATGAAAGATAATTCATTTAAATGTCTCCTTAAGATATTTCTTGCCGAAATGGCTTTTGTCGTCTGTGTTGATGCGCGGGAACAATAATAATCTTTAAAATATTTTTACAGATATTGTGATTCCATAATGCAAAAGAATAGCATTCAATGTCTTTATATGAATTGTTGCGTGGTTTTAGGGATTTATTAGTGTGATTACCTGACCTGATTACATTATTTAAATCAGCCACAATGTTTCAACATTAAGTCTTGCGATTTAATTAACTACGAAGTTGTATTAACTACTAATTTTAAAATTGTATATACTGCAGGTATGCTCGCGATGTTTTCTTTTGCGGCATGACCATTGGTCATGAATATGTTTATAAAACGGTGCATGTCACCATGCCGTGTTTAACCTTGAATAACATTCAATATGATGATTAGATATATATATAAAATTTGAAGCAAAGCCACATTTCAGAAGTTGCTAATTTGCGGCTGAAGGAAGCGAACTCGATTTGATCTGTCGGCGTCAAAAGGGAAATCGAATCCTTTATTGTCGCTACGTTTTAACTTTTCCGGATTAGTATACTTTACAAAGATATTACTTATATATTTTTTTACACGTTGTACGTTTAAAAATAATTTGGTGCTGATAAAGTATTGCCGGATAGGAATACCTATTTCCAGGTTAGGAATAGGGTTAGGTTTAAAACAGATTTGAACGGCATAGTCTCGAACTTTATTATGGAAAGTTTAGATGGTCTTTAATAGAGGTATTTTCAGAATCTTGAATCAAATTCTGCCGTTGTAAAGGGTTAATTGTGAAGTGATGTTGTTTCTGCGTATTTCCAATGTCAGTAGGAAATTATTCTTGGGTTGCTCTGCATAATTTAAATACTGTAACAGATGAAAGGAAAGTATGCTTATGAGTGAAATAGTCCCATTCACATAGTTTACTATGAAAGTTTTAATATCCATTATATATACTGAATATTATCACTTTTTATTTTAATATTATATTTTGAAACGTTGAACTGAGTGATTATTTATTAGATATACGAAGAGGAATTGCAAAGCTCCTATGGAAGCCTTGAAAGACTACCTGCCTGGTCGTATCAAAGCTTTATTGATATTTGTTTTTTTCTTTAGAATTTTTTTATCCAGATTTTTTTCAGGAATACATGGTGTGCATATTTTAATGTTTAAAAAAGTTCAAGATTATTTTTAATCTTTATCAGTAATTATCATTATAATATTTACTAGTTACACTATGAATTGACATTAACATTTTGAAAAATGTTGATTGGATATTTTTTCATGCTTGGTGGTGGCTGATGTGCTCATAATAAAAGTTTTGTGTTTTGAAGTTTGATGATTATTGAGAAATTCAAATGTTTGTACCCTCTGCAAAAACTCATAATAACGATATAGATTGTGAATTGAGTTAACATTTTTTTACTAAAGACGGTAGGAGAAAAAAGTTCCTTTTAATCAAATCGGCTTGATATTTTGTTATTTTTATTATTCTCAATTAAAATCTTATAGACCCCTTCAATTATTTATCCATATGAAATGATTAACACAAATTGTTTTTTTTTATTCGACTGGTTTCATCATGATAAGGTATCCTCTGACCTTATGTTAACAAGATGAAATCTGTCACTTCAAAAAAAATTATGGAAAAGTGCAAGTGTTGATCAGTTCCTATGAATATTTCCACCAAGTCTCTAGTGAAACTAATTGTATACATTTATTTAATCATGTATGGAAAAAATCACATTCCCACACATATTATAGAATTCCTCTTCAGGGAATAACATTGTGAATTAAGTCTTAAGAAACAGAAAATTCACACATAATAAGGTTGTAGTAATAATTCTAATTATTTTCGCCGGTCACATTGTTCCCCAAATTTTCAGTCACCCATGTAGGTTCTCATTATTGTAGAGAAATTGCTCTGATTTGAATTTGAGATTAAAGGCTGAAAGGCCAATATGATTTCAAGAAAAACTTCTATAGCTAAAATGTTTGACCTTAAAAATAATAACAAATATTATTTTGAAGAAGCCGGGAAAGCAATACATTGACTAAAACCAAAAGCACCTGGTACCTTTGTGTGACAAAAGTTAAATTTTTCCCACATAAATTTTAATTTTTTAGGGCGTATTCTGCCAAATAACTGTTCAAATAAATACTCTATCAGGATATTTCTGGACATTTACTGGGATTTTAATGTTATCCTGATGGTTCTCCAAATTAATTCTAAGGCATTAGTCATTTTAGCAAAATGTGATTGTGATCCCTTAATGTGTAAACAAAGTATTTGTACTCCTTTGAGATGAATAAAGTAAATTGCTGATGAAACAAATTGGTTAAAATTATTTCTTCTCCATGGCCCTGTTCGTTTTCCTGTAAGTTTGGTACAAATGGAAATTTCAAAATATATCATATCCACAGCTGAGAATAAAGTGAGGGAAAAAGCCATCTCTCTCTCACTTCAATCATGTGCTTCAGTTTGGATACCTTTTGTTGTTCAATAAATATTGTATTTAAATTCTAAACTGATAAATATTTAATCAGATATTGAGTAAATGAAAATGTTAAGAATATGAAAAATGGTATTGCATAGAATAAAAAATCTGGAAATATTAAATTTTGCAATTAAGGTGTAACATGTAGCATAGATTATTTCGAAAATCTTAGCTATGAATTATTTTGTATCCATTAAAAAAAAATTAATTCCTGACCTTACAGATGATTCCTGCAAAGAGGTTTTTAAATAACATTAGTTTTCCAGGACAAGTTATTGATAATAGTTAAGGTATTTTGTGATTAATTTGCTTTTTAATCTTGTCTACTTTTAGCATCAGTTGCATTTCTTCAAGAGAGTGATGTCTTCATGGATGCTCTAACAGCAGTGTCACGAAAAGAGCCACGGCGTAGGAAGCGCAGAACCTCCAGCAGCAAAGATGATGACAAAACTAAAGGAAAAGAAAGTGAAATTAAGAAGGAAGAGCCAGGGGAAGCACAAGGAGGCACACCCCCACAATCACCAGATGAAAAATCTACTCCAGTTTTGAAACCATCTTTTAAGGTGTGATTAAAATATGTTTTCCAAGTTTTTGTCTCAAAGTTAAATGCAAGTGTTTATGGGGACTCTTTGAATTGTCTTAATCATAACATATGGTCTAGTGCAATAAATACTATGTGGGTTAATGAATTGAATGATAATATTGAGTGAAACTGGACAATTAATTACTTTTTTCTCTTCATTGAAACAGTTCTACCAAGATACGCTGGAAACTGATGATGAAACAAAGAAAGTCAAGGAGGAGAATTTGACGGATGAAGACAAAAAGGGTAAGCTACAGTTGATTGAATTCAAATTAATGTTCAAGATCCTCCCAGGTTTACTTAAGCATTATACCAGTTGTTGAAAAGGGTGGCATTCATTGACTACACTGGTTTTGAGTCATGGCCAGATTGCTGCTAAAATAATATTCATAGGTTGGGAATCTAGCTATAAACCTAATACAAGTTATTTAGGGATTATGACGAGTCTTAGTTCCTATCTTTAACAATAATGAGCTAGATTTGTTGCTGATAGCAGCCAACATTTTTAAAGCATGAATTTTCATTGGTCTTTGCCCATTATTAAAGAAAATTATAAAAAATAACAATCTTCAAATAAAGATTTTTCAGGTTTTTTTTTTACAAGTTAAATACTTGAGCAATGATAACTAAAAATCTAACCCTTCTATTGTTTTCCACTTCTACACTATTGAAAGTGATAGTAGCATTTTGATGCTTGAATATCCTTCCTGGGGGGCATATCTAAGAGAAATGTGTTCTATGAATTCATCAAGATACCCTGAAGTATGCAATAATATTCCTGTTTTTTTATTTTCTGTCTACATCAGTGAAATTTGTATATGCAAGCAAAACAAACTTTGATTTCATTTTGTAGTTAACAAACACTGTTAGAAAACAAATTAAAATATAATTTAAATGGTCTCATTAGAATGTGGAACTTATTTTTATATATTTTCATAGATGGAGTTTAATTATGGAAATTATAATTTTTAAGGAGTTGACCCATATTTTCATTTTACCCAAACTATTCCTTAATTTATTGTAATAATTTTCTCCTCTAAATTCAATGTCACGATTTAGTAGTCTTTTATTCTGTGATAAAGGAATATACTACATCGCTAATTTGAAAATGCTATCATTTGAACTTACAATTATTAGGTTATGATATGAAAATTTGTGTCTTTTGCCAATACAAATTTTTGCCCATGCTCCTATGGGATTATTAAGTTTCTTTGTTTTATTAGTAGCCATTATATTTTTAGGTTATTAGTGATATTTCAGATATTCCTGATCATCAGTTTGCACATTGTGTTAATTGTTTAAATTAACCATTAATTGTTTTACTTTAGTAATAATCTATAATATTTTGACTTATTATTCATTGTAATAATCACCAAGATTATAATTTGTTATTTTTTTCCATATGATATCTGAATACTACCGCAGGATGAGGATTTAGCTTGATTTATTTCATACACTTTTGATTTCTGCAGTTGATTTACATTAAGTGTAATGATAATTTATAGTAAAAATTAGTTTAAAATAATCATCATCATTATTACTGCATTTTTCAGCCCCAACAACAACACTCAACGATGTGGAGAGTCCAACTGCTGAGAATGAGGAATCTGATGAGGAGTCCAGGACAAGAAGTTCAAAGAAGAGATTAGAGCAGGACATGGCAGTGGCAAGAAAAAGAATCAAGAAGGAGGAAGATGAAAATGATAGTTCTGCTGAAAGTGATGACAACATGAGAAGAAGGGAGCCAATGTGTAAAGGTCTTAGAGGTGTTCTTATATACCATAAAAGGACATCAATTAAAAGTAGGAAAACTGTGAGATGGAAGGAAGATGGAGAGTTGGAAAGGGTGATTTACTTTGAATTGGACGAAACTGAAAGGGGTGAGTATCTTTATTTCACTCCAAATTGAAAAGGAATTTTACAGTACCACTATATGACATAGCTGTTTCAACTAATAAGAGTATGAAATGATTGTCTTTAGAGACGAAGATTGGCCATAACTTTTGGATGTATTAGAATGATTCTTTTCATTATAGGGTAGTGTCAAGCTAATTTTAACTCATTCAGAGGATATATATTAAATACAATAGTCAAAATTTTGATAGATTATAGTAGAAATATATTAATGGTGTGGTAAAAACAATGAACCTTAATCACTTACTTTAATAATAGGAAATAATGCATTATTAAGTGAAGAGCACTCCTGAGACCCCATGTGACTAAAGTTCACGTAAGATTCTACCTAATGTAACCAAAATAATTTGATTTCAGTTGCCATATTATTTTAGCATAATTTCTCAGGGTACTTTTTCATTTGCCCCAGAACTTTTTCATGTTCAGACACTGTCATTCTTGATAACGTTTCAAGTCCTCCTGAGCCAAAGGCTCGTCAGGAGGTACTTGAATGTAAATGACGAAACACAAACATCCATGCCCTAGGTGGTGAAAAAAACTGGGTTCTGGGTGCTATTGACAATAAACATGAAGCATTTGCTATGCTATTTGATTTGTCTAAAGCATTTGATACGATTAATCATTCTCTCCTGCTCAGGAAGCTCTATAGGTGTTTGGGGTGTACCCCTTAACTGGATACAGTCCTACCTCACTGACAGAAGTCAGCAAGCTTTTCAACAATTGTGAATCAGTTGCAGATTACCTTAACAAATGGTGCATTGACAACTCTCTCACCTTAAGCATTGATAAATCTCAAGTCATATATTTCAGAAATGCAAATAAACCAGAGAGATTAATTGCCATCAGCCTAAAAAGTAAAGGCATTCCTCAAGTATATAGTGCTAAAAATTTGGGTATCCTTATTAACTCCTCTCTTTTTGGGAGGCTCACTGCAATGCTATGGGTAATAAATTAATTCTATATGCTATCTGATTCTATCTATTTGCTTAACTGTTAACACTGATGTTCTTTTTACCATCTATTACTATGGCCTTTTTTATCCCCATAAGATTTATGGTAATACTCTCTGGGGATCCTCCCCATCTGCTTTAAAAATTCAAAAGAGAGCCATTTGTCTTATTGTTCATGCTGATATGTATGCCCCGTGCTGCCCAATTTTTTGAGACTTAAACATCTTACCCCTTCCTTGTGTCTTCATTATGTCACTACTATGTCATTATGTCTATTGAAGACCAAAAGAAATATTTATGATTATACTCCTAATTCAAATGTGCACATTCAAATAACCATAAAACATCGTGATCTACACCAACCCTACATATGCACAAAAAAGG
>WURS02000019.1:2579882-2590993 GCA_011762765.2 Rhinocypha anisoptera
CCCTTCTCAAACCCGTGGCACTCACACGAAAGGACCAGTGGGCCCCACTGAACCTACCAAGGAAGCGACACAGCCCCAAAGAAGCCGACGTGCCGGAGGGGACCCGATAGCCTGGCTCGGATGGCTCCCCCTCCCCCCTTGAGCCCGTGTTTGCACGGTTCCCCAAGCACCATTTGACGGGTCGCCATCAGGTTCGCTCTCACGAGACCCTCCCATGTGTCTTCTGACACCCACCTACGCCCGTTGGTTGGTTGTGGCGTGTCTCTTTGGGTGGTTGGCACGTGGTCTGCAGTGACTTACCCAACCGGATCCTATGATTCGTGTTACCTAAGCCTAGTCATCTTTCCACCCGGATTGATAAGGGAGCTTTCTCTCCCCTCCCCCCTTGGCGGGCTTTTACCACCGGCGAGGGCCACCCCGGCACTATTCTCACCCGGCAACCGGACAGGCAAATACAGGCCAGATACACGGAAGACCAGGTTCTAGTTTGGTATTTACCTAAAGGACTTCAGACGTAGTTCAGTGCTTTTCAGGACCAATATGAGACATATGTTATGAGAATGAACTCCAAAAAATTGAAAGTCAAAAGGTTCTTCAAATGTAGGAGGACTAAGCTAAATAAAAGATTAGAAGAGCAAAAGTGGGAACAGATAGAATATTATTTGGGTGGCATCGTATAGGAAAACTGTCAAGA
Organism: Rhinocypha anisoptera; assembly: GCA_011762765.2. Classification (NCBI taxonomy): domain Eukaryota; kingdom Metazoa; phylum Arthropoda; class Insecta; order Odonata; family Chlorocyphidae; genus Rhinocypha; species Rhinocypha anisoptera. Next base: position 2,580,577 of record WURS02000019.1, read on the forward strand.
TGGCAAGGGTATTAGCATAAGAATTGCATTAGCAAAAGAAGTTTTTGTGAAAATAAAGATGAACAAGTTAATGAGAGAAAGATTAAGAAAAGTTATGAAGAAAAGGTTAGTAAATGCCTCATATGGAGTTCAGCAATTTATGGATTTAAAACCTGGTCCATAAGGATGTATGGTAAGAGTAAATTGGAGGGTTGTAAGATGTAGGTTTGGCAAATACGATAATGGAGAAGGTGAAGTGGACAGAGGAGAAAACTAATGGTAGGGTAGGAATTATTGAGTAAAATTCAAAGAAAGCAGGAAAGGTGAGATGGAAGGGATACTCAAAGGTGTAGGTTTTTGAAGACTGTAATAGAGGGTAGAATGTTGGCTAAGCAAGGTAGAAGAAGAATAATTATTTTAGAAAGAATGATAAGTGGTAGAAATAAAGCAGAGTTGAAGGGTTTATGCTAAGGTGGGGCTCAATAGCTTTATGTTGGAGTTTATAAAAAAAATTGCCTTAAATTACTTAAATTTACTTTTTATAAGCATTTTTGAAGTAAAGTTAATAATGGAAATATATGAAGTTTTATTTTCCATTATATAATTTCACTTTAGAAAACATAATATAAAACCATTGCTGGAAATCTCCTGTCATTTGTGGGTGTCTTCCTGCTGTGGGTTTATTAATTAAGAATAGCACTTTAAATTTTTCCCACATTAGTAGTAGTAGTATTTTTATTTATAGGGTGCTTCGATAGCTATGGTTATTTCGCACCAATTCTAAGAAAAAATGGACAAACACAACACTCATGCCCTTGAGCCCATGATCTTTTTATGACTGACTGGGTTAGCCAGGGAGTGCACTACCCCCTGGCCAACCCTGCCTGGCAAATTAGTCATACACATATAGCCACTACCTTTCACCTCATTTTTTGTTATTGCCATAATGTTAGTATTTCAAAACACAACAAATAGTTAGTTATACAACAAATAGTTATTTGTATTTGCTTTAAAAGTTAGATTTATATTATTCTCTGTCATATCATGCTGACAAGGGGGCTAGATGAAAGAAAAGAGTTGTCTCAATCTTACCTCCATAAAGACTTTTTATAAACGTTATATAGTCTGGTGAGATGTGGTGGAAAGATCCATAATCTAAGAAATAAGTTTAAAAATTTGCAATTTCCACTTTAAAAAAACTTCTTCTTTATTCCGACATGTTTCAGTGCAATACACCATTTTCAAGTGTGTTCAAGCTCATACATTTAAGTATATAAAAGGGGACAAAGTGGGTGGGGGTTAGGGGCTATTGTGGTGTTGGGAAGAGGCGTGGAGTGGTCACTCCCAAGTCAATGGTTAGGAGGAGGCGTAAGCGAGGGGGGTGTTGGGATTTAAAAAAAATCTGTTCCTCCGTCGCCGTCTTGTGCGGGTAGAGCACAGACTCTTGGTTTATTGTTGGGTTGGGTAAGGGGCTTTCACATAGTTTATTGCGGGGTCACGTGATGTGAAGACTTTTTATAATTATTTAAATGATCTGCATTACCTTAAATTTTATTATTACTTCCGTTATGATTAGCCTCATGATTTTTAACCTTGTTACAGGTCGTGGAGGAAGAGGCAACCTTCGAGTCACTCCTTGTAAACATTTCCGGGCAGGATACTGCCGAAATGGTGACCAGTGCAGTTTCCTTCATCCAGGTGTGAATGGCCCTCCAGTGCCATACATGTATTCTGAATAAGAAATTCCTCTGTTGTGGGACATTTCCTCGCTTACTGACTGGAAAATTGGCTGTGAATTTTTCTGTCAAGCTGACTGCTAAACTCTATGGTCTCCATTCCATTCCTCATGGAGGTAAAGCAGACATTGCTATAGGCAGAATGTGCATATTTATAGTTTGTGTTAATATGAGTTTCCTAGGTGCCTGATTCAAGCTATGTAGTATTTCTTAGCTTGACTAATAATTTTATATAGGCTGCTCTTCAGAAGAACATTTTCAAGAAGGACATATGAACTTTGTTCCAAGGTGCTAAAGTGTTTTAATTTATATAAAAACATCCAAGAAGTGATGACATTCAATGTTGTCTCAGAAAAATTTGGAGAATTGATTATTCCTTAAAAATGATTGTGAAGGCATCATGATCACCTTTTCCAACTTTTTTTATTTTATACCTCACAAGTTTATAGACAAATGTATATATTTTGTAAAAAATAATGTAAATATGACTAATTAATGGCAAGAAGTATTTTTAAAAATTGTTTTTATTTTAAATCCTCGGTTTCCCAAGACCATTCTTAGTCAATAATGTGTTTAATAGCAGAAAAATCTATGAATTGTACTCTTATTGGTGGATTGCTAACAGTTGGCCTGTATTCAGTATCAGGAACGTGTCAACTAAAATGATTATTAGAATGATTGACATATTCAAATTTCTATAGATTTCATTTTCTGTTGAATACCTTTGCCTTGCTTATAATGTAAAAATGCAGTTCTGCACATTTGTAAATCCTATTTTTCTACCCTTATTTCTGACCTGATTCAAATCTTTTTGGTCAGGGTATACTTTAAATTGTGTGGCTGAAATTCTTATATGCTACCATGTATTTTAAAGGTTATGGTTATTTTAGGAATATGTGAAGTAATTAATGTCATGATATGATATTCCTATCATGGGACATACACTAAGATTGAATATAGGTACATCATTACTCACTATGTAGACAAGCTCGTACCATGACAATGATGAAAAGTAATTTCGTTTTGTAATAATTTTCAATTCCAAAGAAGTCACTGAGATAATGTGAACAACTTATATGTCTTCTCAGCCCTAATTAATTTATACTCCTATAAAGTGCCTCAGTAGTAGAATTTAGTAAAAAATGAAATCATAGGTTTTTTCAAGTTGACTTATTTATAACTTGTCTACTTCCTAATTTAATCCATAATCAGCACTTCTTACTTAATTAACAGGAGGCATAATTCAGATCTTTAAATTCTAAGTGGCCAAAAGATGACAAAGTAAGTGTCTTAATTACAGATGGCAGCAAGACAGGTCAAAGCAAGTAGACCAAATACACACAGTCGCCACATTTTATAGTTTCTTCAACATCGGAAGTACCTAAATTAAAATTATGCAGTGAACCTCAAACTGAAATGAATTTTGCATTAATGGAAAAGGTCTAAAATCTCTGGGTTAAAAGGTGCAATTATCCCATGCCTAACTGCATTTAGCAATCAAAATGGACTTTTCGTAATATTCTAAGAATGTAGAATACACATGCAAAGTAGAGGGTCCCTCTCAAGATTGATGCAACGTTTAAAAGTGGTCTTTTTCATTGCCATTGGTTTTGTACATACATTTAATGAACCATTTGAAATGAGATTCTGTAAGTTGCATTTACAAATTCAAAGTTATCTGCTGTAAATGAATCTCTGGTAAATATGTTGCCTAATTAATACTTTGAGCATGAAATATGCTTTGCATAATTAAGTAATGATTGCTAGTAGTAGTTTTCAATTCATTGTGATTGCTTGGCTCAGAAGCCACTCTGGCAGAGATTTTTCACCGATTGTCGTTTTTCCTCTTTAGAGTCCAATTAGATGCAAGAGGCAACAGTTATATTCTCATATACTTTTGCTGTACCTTGTGGTGCTGGTACACATAGGGACAAGTGTACCAAGGTATCTTAGGGTGTTGTTTCAAGTATAATTTGTGTAGTAAGCTTAGTGATTTGTGTGTTGCTCAATGACATTATTTTGGTAACCAAGAAAAGGGTAACATTTCAGTATTTGTCCCATGATATTTTGCGGGATAAACAGTGGTATCTGTGAAAGGGATAATATACTCGTATTTTACTCAAAATTATTACAGAATAAATCTCTTTTGTGCTAGCTGGGTATGATCAATATTAATATATATTGGCTCTGTCAGATTGGGAGGAAAGGTATTCAAGGATGGAAAATGAAGGATACAAAGACATGAAGGAAGTGCGGATGGGCCTCCAACAATATGCTTCAGCTAGTAGTTAGTGAAAATTATGGTCCTTACTTCTGGGTATTCATACTTCATCTCCACGACTTTTGTGATAAACAGTGAGAATGGCGGTACAACGGCAAGGTTGACTGACTTTCTAAAGGGAACTTGGGCTCAGAAAGGAAGGCGTTCTGACCGAAAAGTTGGGAGGTTCGACGGTTGGAATATGTTTACAACCATTGAGTCTCTGGGTAAGAGACGTCACGTATAACATACCGCATATGCTGTTCAAACGACAAGTAAGAGAAAAGTAATGCATTATACAGGTAAAAATATAAGAGTTTAATCCTGATACAGGTTTTAGGTACATAAATTGAATACAAAACTAGGACGGGCACGATTCGAATTTAAATTAAATCTAAATTTTCTAACAACTGCAAGTAACAGCTTAAATAATTTTCTGACTCGGTTTGCAGTTAATAAATTCCGAAATATTTGACTGTCCATTTATATATTACTAAAATCATAATGTTTAAATAAAAATTAAATAACATGATACTAGTTTCACGGGAAACTACCTGTTGGTCACATTTCCGCCTATATCTGCCGAGGACCGATAATATCTCACATTTGTACAAATCACGTGAAGCTATTGCATAGCTGGACGATCGACAAGATTGAATTAGGGTGGGCCGTCTTTGATCTCGCCGGTTAGCCAGGACAGGTCATTGGCGTCATTTGATATATGAGTATAGCATATTACGTAACTACTCTTCTAAAATACTGAAAACTATAGCAACATATTTATTAGATGATTGTTTTTGAATGTAGTTTAAAAATGTATCAATTGAATCACAAACTACTCTCAACCTGATAGAAAAATTTCAAAGTCTAATTTGACTACCATAGTTGAAGACGGCGATCGTACATAGCGAATTGTAGTATGGCGTCCAACTTTTTAGCACCAGTGAAGACAGAAAAACAAATATTTGAAAATTCCATGCTAGAAGATGATCCTAATGCAAATTCTTCCGTATGTCACGAGGAAACTTCTAAGCCAAGGTGGGGTCCTAATCATAAAGGAGCACAGGAGTTAGCTAATCTATATAGTAGAGGTGAGTGGTAATAACAATTTACTTCATATCAAAATACTATCTCTTAGCAAACTATAGATCTGTTATGTTTAGCAAAATGTAATTGTTTTCTACCAACAATTTTGCCTGTTGCTTTAAACATTGCGTGATGGATCAGCTTACCGGTCTTTCGTAATGATTGTTTGCTCACGCCCATTTTCAGAGAGGTACTACGAAACGTCTGACAATTATGTAGCATTATGATTTGCATGGAAAAAGAAACTGTTATTTTGGCCAATCGAAACAAATCACTGCCTAATTGCTTTCTAAATGGAATGATATAGTTGCAGTTAATGGAAAGATCACATTGCATAATATTTGTCAGTAATATTTAGCGCTTCGTTGGAATTATTTTTTATTAAATATATTTATAAATTGAATGAAGTGTCAGTCTTCAGCTCTGGGTCCCCCATCTCTACATATAGTCAATTTCATTGAAGTGAAAATGTTTAAGAAGGGAAATTTATTTTTTTAATCATTATTTTTTCCACATAGCTGTATGTACCAGCATAACAAAACTTTTGCCATACTGGCCAGTTACATACTTATAATTACATTTTATTTACAACCATTAGGAAAGCGGACGCAAGAATGCATCTGTGTCGGAATATGCATCACCCTTATGGTTGTGAACACATTCTTCATTGTTCTTCATTTTCGACTTGAAAATTTGAGTACCATATTGATTGCTGCTCTATGTGGTATTATAACAGCTGACCTCGGCTCAGGCTTAGTTCACTGGGGAGCAGATACTTGGGGATCAGTGGAATTACCTATTGTTGGAAAGGTAAGTGGCAAACATATACTACATAGACCTCTTTTTGATATTGAATTTAAGTTAGTTAGTCCGCAGTGACAATTTATGAAGTAAAAGCTAAACTTTTGAGTGATTCTGCATCCACAGCAAACACAAAGGTATAACTTTATTAACCGAGTATTGAAAATATAGCCACAGTCTTTTTGGTGATGAATCTAGCAAAGTGATTAAATAAGCAGCCTTATTTGTATTAGGTGATATACATGTTTGCATGTGATTTAGGATTATAGCTACACATTTGCCTGTTGTGCCTTCCTTTAAAAATTTGTTTAAACTAAAAATCATCTCTGAAGTAAGTAAAACCTTGTAAGAAAAACAAATATAGGTTGTTGCCCTTATGTAGTTCCAGAGAAAACATGAGACACGACCGGTTTCTACGATAATAGTCAATTATGATGGCGATTATCGTCGAAATCGGCCGTGTCTTATTTTTTCGGTGGAAATACATAAAAATTACGACCTCTTATTTGTTTCATAATGGAATTCCACCAGCCATTACATTCCTCAGCCCTGGCCCGTGACTAGAAACTCTCATGGAATTCCACCAGTAGACGGCCTCCTCAGTGAATTTTATAGCCTTGTAAGTTGCCCACTTCCTCAAGTTAGATACTATTTGTTTGTTCCTTGGGTGGCCAACACAGAGAGGTTTTACCATAATTAAAGTTCTTCAGCTGCAATTTTGGCTTTTCCAGTCATACAATTTTATGGTGAAGAAATAAGTCCAACTTAGAGATATCTCTCCTAATACTTGCTAGCACTCCCTTTGGATGTGTTGGACCTTTGCATTGATAAGTAAACCAGGAAAATAAATTTTAATAATAATTACTAGTGCAGTTTAAATTCAATAAATTAATTTTATCTCGTCATGAAAGAGTGCCAGTGGCTATAATTATATGGGTTGATGTATTTTGATTATTTTATATATATTTGATTTAGTTACAATGATGGGAGTTTTATTAGGAAGCTTCCATTAAATCTTAGCCGTTATAATTAATAATCTCAAATAACCTAAACTGTTATTGAGTTTCTCATCTAATAGGGTCGATATGTAAAAAATATTTAAACGAATTTTCATTGTTGTTGCTTTGTAGGGCTTTATTTTATTCCAGATTAGTATTCAGAATGATGTGAGTGATAAAAGAATGAGATTATATCCTGACATCATTGCCTATGGCAGGATATTCACCTGCACCATCATGATCTAGGAGTGGTTGCCCTTCCAAGTCATCCAGAGAGGTCGGCATTAGTGTGAAAAGTTGTCATAACATAGCATTGTTCGCCGAATTGCGTTTAGCATTCCTCTGTTGCACATAGAGTCATTTTTACACCCCCTTAAACGTGCCTTATTCTGATTACTAGTTAATTTCATGAAAAGCTGCTGTTAAGTATGCATGTTAAGAAACATTTACGGTCCCTGAAGTACTAGTTCATACAGATTTATAAACAGTCAGGGTAATTTTTTTAAGAATGTTGAACCATTATATACTTATGAATAGATAGATTGAGTAGTTTGGTTTATGAATATTGTATGATATTATGCAGTGCTGGACACAGTGTTTTTGTATGCTGTGAACAAACTAGAATATACCATATATACCCCTAAATATGTTGTACATGAAGCTAGTCATAATGGTGGTACCTATCTTATTGGCACCAGGATATCATTAGGCTTGGAAATACCTGTGTCCTGCCCTGTAACTTGCATGATTAAGGGATTTTTATTAATTTATAAATACATTAAATAGGCATTTTACTTTAAGAGATTAAAGGCAAACTTCATATTTTCCTTTAGTATAAATTGACAATGTTGTGTAACTAACTTGTAGAGTTGAATGTAGATTAGTGTCTCATTCTTATTTTTAATTTACATTTTGTCAGACAACTCTCCTCTTGTAACTCTAGTATTATAAAATTTTCTGTATCGAACTTTTCATTGTCGGTGCAGTAGTTGAACTTCAAAAATCTCGAATTTCATTGTCAATATGAAATAGTGTCCTTTTAACTCTTTTATTTTTACTTGATGAAGTAAATTTTGTGTATATTTATGTTCTTGTGCTTGTATCTTTCCCTGAAAAATAGTTTGTGAACTATTACTTAGCCGTCAGCCCCTGTGTATCCAGTCATACTAATATGTATCTATATTAATATCTTTGGTAATGCAATATTTTGTACAAGTCACTGCTACTTGTGGTTTTGGGTGCGTCGACAGCTAAGGTCATTTTGCACACAGCAGAGGTAATTTTGCACAAAGTCACTACTTTTAGATTTTTTGTTAATATTAAAAGAGAAGTATCCTGTCAGGATAAAAAAATCTGTGAGGTATTCATTACCTTAAACATTAAATAAAGCCCTTGGATTATGGCTAGAATATGTTCTATCTCCAAATTTTGATGATGAACCTAGGCACCTGCAGCTAGAAGCAGGCAGAATGTTATTTTTTGGAATAGTATATAGTTATTCAGAGATGGCAAGGATCAAATAATTATCCTCTCATCAAGTTAGATCCATGTTTTAATTTACTATGTCAAGGCAAGTTAGCTGTCTCCTTTCACCTCTCTTGACCTTTTAGCTAAAGTCTATGGTTGGTTGCATTTGGGGCTATTTTTATGAAGGAGTGTACTGAAACACCAGCACTAGAAATACTTTTTCAATATTATATAAGAGTCATTAAAGAATTAAATAGATAACCAAGGAGTATGATATTGATGAGTTAAATAATATGAAGAGTATTCTTCAAATGTTTTGAAGCTTGATTTTTATTCTCATTTTTAAGGCTGCAAAAAGGTTAAAAGAACTACACGGCTCTTGGATGTGATATTTTAGAGATAAGTATACTTTTCAGCAAGTGTATAGTCCAAGTAATTTATGGATATGTCACTCCTTATTTGGGTAAACTTTCTTTTATGTCAGAAAATAAGTTGGTCAAGTACCTGGTGGTAATCTGAGAATTAGTATTTTAATTACATGTGAAACTTCATTAATATTGTTCAGGTCTTAGGATATTTCTATCCATTTGCTGTTGATAGCCTTTTTCTTTACTGCTTTACCTAGACTCCTGCTTAGCTTATCTACTGCTAATCACAGGAATGAAAATTAATAGGAATTGTTATGGCCTAGGGAATTACTTTGGTTTTTAATGGCAAAATGTTTTCATTAAAAATTATCCTAAACACCTTGTAACACAGCAGAATTTTTCAACTAAATCATTTCTGTACAATTCACTTTTGATCTGTCATTTGTGATGTTACTTATACTAATAATAAGACTTTGGCTTTTTTAAAATTAAATTTTCTCCCTTTATGCTATGATTTTTTTTTCAAAAGTTACAAAAAATAATTTTTGCATTTTGGAGCTGAAGTCTCATCACTATAGGTTCCAAGATAGTTTATAGTGTAGATTTTAATTTGTGATTGTAAAGGAAATGTCAAGGAACCTTCTACTGTTAATGTAGTAATATATATATATTCTAGGAAATAAGCTAGATTTTGTTTAAACCATTAAGGATCATCAAAGTGTGCTCTGAATTATTAATATAAATTGAGAATCTATTTAAATATATATGTTCTTCACTTCAGTAGCTTGAAAAAATAGTTTACAAAATATCCTCTTCATTACTGAATATTGTTAGAGGTTAAAATTATTATTTATCATATTACCAAAACATATAATAATGGCTTTAAAAAACTGTAGGTTGAATACCTGTAGGAAGGAAAAGCTTGAATTGTGAACTTACACAAACAAAATAAGAATGAATAGAAAATGTGCATAAATTCGCATGAAAAATTAAGTACATTTGTTGATTTTTTTAAAAATTTTCTATATATGATGCAATAATTAATATTCCATCACAATGCATTTGCTGGATGTAAAAATATTGACTTTATGATGATATATTACTATTTTTTTCTTTTTAGGAACCAAAATAAATAAATGGAAAACAGTATCATAAGTTACAAGGACGTATGTAATTTATTTCATTCTTAAACCTTTCTTATGTCACATACATAATTAGAAAGAAGCATGAAAGGTTATACAAAGTATTCCTATAAGAAGCAAAATAGCATGATTATGGTAATACACTGTAGATGGTAGGAAATTTGATATCTCACTCAACACTTTTTCTGATACAATAATGCATTGTAGCCGCACCAGGCAAAAACAATACAGTTTCAAGTTTTCTAATGGTTGATGGTCATTGGCTTCCATTAACTGTAGTTTTTAGACTATTTATACATTTGATCTTCTTTCAGTACAAATTTATTTATATTTAGCTTAAACAACGGTGTGATTCAGTAGGTACATTGCTATATCCAGCTTATGCAAAAAAGTTTTTTAATATTATTGCACTGGGCTAAAGGAAAACAGGAAGCCATAATGAATAAATATACATCTACTAATGCTTATTCCATGCGGATCACATAAAAATTTGGTGAAGGCTATCGGGTTCTCCACCGGGTCACTCTCTGCATTTCTGCCGACAATTCGATGGACGAGTCGTCCATCGAAATGTCGCCAG
>WURS02000019.1:2597827-2617959 GCA_011762765.2 Rhinocypha anisoptera
CGATGGACGAGTCGTCCATCGAAATGTCGCCAGAAATGCAGAGAGTGACCCGGTGGAGAACCCGAATAGCCTTCACCAACGCAATACGCCTGGAAAACATCCATTCTTTCTTCACATAAAAATTCATCACTTCTATCAGCATGCCACAGGTGTTGGCAGAATTGGATTAATTAGGTCTTGGAAATGTATGGGTTGCAATCCTCAACGTACCAAATAAGGAAAACCCATAATTCTATCCATTAAATTATTATCTTGATCTATATTAATGATAACAAAACCTCACATTGCGGCATATCAGTAAACATTTTAAGTATCACAGATTCTGGCTTGATTTAATGGAGGGAACATATAATGAAAAAAGATTAGCACTTTTCCACAGAAAAAACTTTATTACGAAATGTGTTTCAACTCACTGAGCCAGCAGCTGAACAATCAGGTACAAGACAAAAACCAAGAGGCAACACACAGTATATATAGTAATACTTCCCCTGTTTTAATATATATACTGTGTCTTGCCTCTTGGTTTTTATCTTGTACCTGATGATGTCTCAGTGAGCTGAAACACTCATCATAATAAAGTGTTTTTTTTCTGTGGGAAAGTGCTACATCTTTTTTCATTAAAGTTTTGATGTATTCAGTATGTGCTTCCAGATGTCAGGTTTAATTTTTGCATTTTCTCACAGATCCATATTTCATTCTCTCTTGATTTTGTAGTCTGAAGTATTATGTCACTGCATACTTTTTGGGTGACTTAATTTCATTACATAATTCCTATTCTGTTGGTTCACACTTCCCATGGCAACAACAAAGGTCATAACAGATGCAATTCTTCTCCAGAAACTCAATGTGTGCAAACATAGTAGCATTAATTATTTGGTCATTAAAAAAGTGTTTTCAAGTAACTAATATTACATGTTATCTAATTCTACATTAGATAAAAACATCCCAGAGCATGTTTCTTTTTCAAGTACAGAGGTGTTACAAGATTCAATTACAATTTTCATTCTTAGATCAGTTTGATGAATTGGTTAAAACTCACCTAGTACTGTACTCTATGTAGTGGGAGGCTTCTTTTCCCTTTGCTGCCTATGGTCTCTCAAGGGCAGTTCTTTTATACTCACTCAGCTTTGGTTTAGCTGGAGATGTTTAGAGGAGATTACCAGATTCAATCCCGGGCTACCCAAGCACTACCTGCAGGACTATAATTCACTCTACATGATGTAAAATGCATTAATTATTGCTTAAATAATTTACTTCTCAAGCACCCAATTTTGATTGTGAGCTGTCACAAAAGTGGCATTAATGAGACAGGCAACCGATTGTGATAATTAACTGGTATTAATGTGATGAACATGTGTGGCTGACTCTTAGACGTACCACTTTGTTATTTAGATGTGGATAAGGTCACTGCAAAACCAAGAAGGAACTCTCCAGTTCATTCAGAGATGATTGTTATTGTATGCTGCAGGGTCTAATAGATAAATGTTATATCATTCAAAAATGTTAACATTGTGTTGCCACATAACCTAAATTGCTGCTTTTCAAAAGAATAATGCCATCATAGTTCTCCTATTATCCACATACACAGAAAATTTGATTCTGTGTTATATGTTTGGGAATAGCAGTTTTGCAGCAGAATCTGACATTTATTCCTTGTTTCATGGAATCTTATATGCTTCTGTTGTGCCAGTATTTCTCTGAAATTGGGAAGTACCAGGCTGAGAAATTCATTTTGCATTTGAAGCTGGGAACCAAATGAAAACTATCATGCTGTATCATTTCTTGGTATACAAACTTCTTTTAGGATTCTATGTCTACAGTTTTCTACACTTTTTCAAAATGTTTCCAACATCAAAATATGTAATACCTCTACAAAATAATTATTTCTAGTACTCACACTATTCTTTACATTTATCCATTGACTTATGTGTCTTAACTAATACTTAAGACTACCAGTAGTATAAAGTACTTAAGACATTACTTCCATCATGTTCTGTGAAATTAGTGGTATCCGTTAAACCTTATATCACGAGATTCATGAAGCAACATCACTATTAGAGACTTAATTTTTAATATCTGGTCATGACCGTGATATTTAAGAACAGATATAATTACCCTATTTTTATTTTTTAACTTAGTTTTTAGCCAAAATAACAAAAATAGAATCTAAGTAATTTTATTTCATTAAAAGTTAAGTTTTGATAAAAATGAGCCTTTAAAAAAAAACTGTCATATACCGCATGTACGTAAGAAGGGTAATCTACCACTTAAGGTAAGTTTTTGATGAACTCCAAATTAGAACCAGTTAGCTTCACCATAACATCCCTCTTCAACTCTGCATACTTGCTACCACTTATCAGTACATCTGGGATACCTATTCTCTCCCTCCATCACTGTCTTCCATGTTTTAATATCTGTCATATCAGTTTCCCTATTACTGCAAGTATACCCTCTTCATACTCTTTTGATGTCTCTTCAGGCTATATATTCCTTATCTATTCACAGAAATGATTGTAGTGAACAAATAAAGGAGGCACACCAGTATGGATGGTGCTCAGCTATATCTATTAGTCATCATCCTTTTTGCAGTACGAAGATCACTTTAACTATAGTAGCACTCCAACCTAACCTGTCACACACCATTATTTTCATATCTTCGTAGTTCTCTCTGAAACAAGTGGATCATAACCCCTTGGCCTTATTGGTCTCAGTTTATTATTTGTCTCACATTATTTCCTTGTTAATCTAATCTGCTTTTACTACTGTCATTATTCTGTCTCTAATCAGTTCAATATTTACTACCATTTTAATTTCTGACTCAGAACTATGGCTACCCCTAAGCTGACTCTCCACTCCTTCATTATAGATTGCCTTATTTGTGTCACTCCAATAATCCCAGTATCTCTCCATCTTACCTCAGTCAGTACTAGTATGCCTATTTTTCCTTTCTCCATCTCGAGTTTGATGTTCTCTTACTTTCCTGACTTCAATGTAATTCTTACATTCCACATCCACCATTCTAATCATTACAAAATATTGATTATATGTCATTCAATTGTGATGAACTGATTGGAGGTACATAGCTGAATTGTAATTATAAGGGGAACTTCATCGCAGAAAAAAGTTTTCAACAATTTATATGAGAGTTGGTAATTTTAAAAGATGCAGAAAAGAGAGATTTTACTTTATGCTTCTGTTAATCAATAACAGTTTGGCTTTTTATATTCATTCATTTTAATGATTTAATGATGATCTCATCATACAAAGCTCCATAGTGAAAGAATAAGAGGGTTAAAGTCTGAGTAGAAATAAATATGGCTATAACACTATGCCCACCATAATGGTTCTGCCTTTTATATTAGAAAATATTTTTTTGTGGCTGAAATTAGCATTCCACCTTGCCCTAAGGGGATAAACTTCATTTATTCTGCTCTCAATATTTAGACACACTAACAGTCTTTCTATAGTAAAAGCTCTGTATATTAGTAAATCTTACTTTAATCCTGTCTTAAGAGGCCATGTTGCATTGGAAAATAGTTAATGATGTTGGTATTAAAGGAATTTTAAATCGCTATAGTAGTGTCATTCTGTGAAATAACCATAGGAAAATCATCCAAGAACTGTGGAACTTTGGGGTGCACAATATACTTCAAGCCTTAAAAGCATGGAGTCATCATGAAACTGATAAATGAGAGCAGTAGAGGGAAAGAGGTTATTTTTACAGATCATGGATTATGCCATTTGTCCCTAACAAATTTGTTTCTTTTCAGCGTGAACCTAAATATATAGACCTCCATTCCCTTCTTGTTTTTTCTACCTTGACTCCCACCTCCTTTTGGAGTGTGGAAAGTTCTGTAATTGGACTTAATCACTAAACTCAGCTAGAGAGGTGAGCTTTTTGTTACTAAGGTGGTTCCAGAAAAATTAGCTGTAGCATATTTGATCAACTATGCTAAAAAAATTTTTTAGGTTGCAAGTACATTCTTCTACAGTTTTCTGTTGTAATTAACTTTATATTTTCATAACAATCATAAGCCTTAAATTTTAATTGCTACAATGTGAGAGATTGAAATGTATTTCGTGTGCTTTTCCCTTGGTACAAGAGATATTTTTTGTAGTAATATGAGTGTACCTATTTCATGTACATTCATGTATGACCTATGTGTTTAAAGATTATGCTGGAGTGGGGAAATGTTGGATTCCCATTGAGTTGAATTATGGGAATACTGTGAGTTTTTGGAATTCTTAGAACATTAATAGAATGTTGTTCAGGGAATGGCCAAAAGAATTTATTCCACATTTTAACAATATAAATTGCATTATTATATTTGGTGTTGTGTTTTTCGTGTTTCAAATTATGTTCCAGTTTTGTATTTTGTTTTCTATTAAAATTTGAGCAATTTTCGTGTTCTCATTTTCAGCTAATTCATTATATGACCTGTATTTTTAATATTAAATAGTAATGACTAAGGCAAGTTTTTTTGCTGTGGTGTAATCAGTAATATGTAATTAATGTAGTTATTGCCATATACCTAATAGTTTCAAGAAAATGATTAAGTTTTAAGGCAATTTGTGGTAGAAATGCATCATAGGTACAATGGGGCGATGCTTGCAACTGGTAGTGATGCATAAATTTTAAGTGAATTATTAGTTTTATGTATTTTACATGGAATTAAATTCCTGTATATAGTTTTTTCACATTGATCCTATATTATACTGAAAAATAGAATTTTCCAATGCATAAAGTTGTAGTTGCATTATTTTTGTAGTCAGTAAATTTCACCATTGTATGCCATATATTGGTTATTTTTTATTTATTCTGCATTAAAATTCTTTAGTATTTATTAAGTTATTAAATTACCTTGAAGCATAGTACAACCTTTTTTAACTCATCTTCCACAGGCCTTCATAAGGCCTTTTAGGGAGCATCATATTGATCCAACATCTATAACAAGGCACGACTTCATTGAAACTAATGGTGACAACTTTATGCTCACTATCCCATTTCTGGGTTGTATCACCTGGGATTTTCTTACTCTGCCAGAAGATCAGCTTCAACATAAGTTCTCCTGGATTTGCTACCTCTTTCTTTTGGCTATTTTTGTAGCCATGACTAATCAGGTTTGTAAAAATCCATATTTTAAAGGATGCTTTTGGCCTTTGTATAAATGTTTATATAAATTTTTTGACCAACATGTAGTCAAGTAACTTTTTACAACATTATTCAACTTACTATAATGTTCTTATGCATTTTTACAACTAGTTACAATTGTATAAATTTGTTAAATAGTATAATTAACACTTAACAAATTCATTCAATAATTTTAATTAACACTGTATTAAATGCTTGCAATCGCTTTTGGTGGGTAATTTTTGTGTTTATTGAAACATTTGTCAAAACAAAAGCATATACATTATGACTTTTAGTTTTTCTTGAAATTAGTTCCTTCTGTCTTTATTAATGAATCATAGTTATGTATGAATTTATGGAAAATATTGGAAACAATTTTTTTAATTAAAAAGGCTGTACATAATCGGTGTAGGTTAAAAAATTAAATTATAGGATTTCTATATGAAAAATGTTAATATTATAACAATTTTATCTATTTATGAGGAAAAATTGATTCATTACACAAAGTATTTACTGGTAATATATGGGTGAGTACAGGGTGCATTAAATTTCTAGGGCCTCCAAATTTTTTCTTTGATTGGCAGTAATTAGAAAAATGTGGTCGAGCTTAAAATACTTGGGCACTCTTTGCCATTACATATATGAAATGTAGTTATTTTGGAGGGCCATTGATTAGATGTGGGTGAAATCACCTCTAAAGTTGACATTTCCATTGGATGTGCACACCATCTTTCATTATATCCTGAAAGTGCAGAAAGTCTTTTCAAGGTGCGGGTTTGGTGCCAATAGACATCACAAATAATAAAACAATGTCTCTATCAGTTGCAAAGTGTCTGTTATCAGGTGATCTTTCATTAACCCTTATGTGCTGAACGACCGATATATCCGGTGTTAAAAATCATCCCCTGTGTATGGAACAACCTTTATTTTGGTTATTTTCCTTTATTTTGTCGCACATTCGTATGCAGTGGCTACATATCAGTTTAGGGCTCCAGTGAGAAAGGGATATAATAGTGTGTTAAGTGTACTGGTTGCCGATTTGGTGATAATTATCATTTGTACCCTGCCATGTCACTCAATGATCTTGCTAAGAGAAGTTTTTTTTTTCAGATTATTATACATCATACATGAATTTGCAATGCTCATTAAAATAATGTAAAATGCTAATTTATTACACCACTTTACATTATGAGCTGTAAGAACAAAACAATAAAGAATATCTTATCACTCAGATCTATTCCAAATTCATGGTGTCCGATAAAGCCTTGAGTTTAAATTCTCTTACTCAGTGGTTCAATGGAGTCAGATGCACAATCAATATCTATCATCTTCATTCGACTTAAGACTTGTCTATGATCAATGGAAAATATACAAAGTGTGTGCTTATTAGATATGTAAATAATGGAAATAAATTAAATACTTGGTGAATTCATAAAGAATTCAGCAACAGCAGGTGCACTATATACAAAAATTCCCCTAGACATATGATATGAGTTGATTCTTTTCACCATTTTCATTGTGTTCCAGGGGTATAAAATATGAATCATTTTCAGATTCTCATCCAGAGAACTACCATTAATTTCTTGTAAAATACAGCATTTTAGCCTGACCGAAGCCTGCTGCTCAGTAATATGGATTCAAAAAATATGAGAGAATTTGAGTCCATAAAAAGAACACACAACATTATAAAATTTAAAAACATGTACTGAAGCACCCTACCATTCACACAACAACTTAAAAGAATAAAAGATGGAGTAGTTGTGCATTTGGAAGTTAGAAAATTGCCATTGGACCTATTAAAAGTTGTGGGAATGACACTAAAATTACTTCTTCCTACCATATCTGACTTCCTTACATAATTTTTTTATATATAAGATGCAATGATTTTATTAATTGTGAAGGGAGAGTGAGGGTTGGTAGGGAAGACTTTTGTATCATAAGTGATGTGTCTGCATGTCTATCAGGTCTGCACTGCATTTGTCAGCTTTTTGCGACAACAGTTTCGCCGGCATTTCAGCTGGTGTCTTCAGGTCAAAGGTAAATCGCTGTGGTTTCTGCTGCCTATATATAGGGCATCCCATCTTGTGGCTGCGCTGTGATTGGTTGATTGGCGGAGGGTCCTTTTCCATGCACTGTGTAGAGGATAACCGTCTTCCCTGTTGAAGTTTCGTGGTGTTTTTACTATTTCGATGGCCTCCCTTATTAATCTGGGGAAATATCGCTTCTCCTTGGCCAGGACCCGCATCTTCTCAAATTCTATGTTGTGACCCGGCGAAGACCTGATAGACCTGCAGAGACATCCTAATCCACGCCACGAAAGTCTACGCATGAATATCATAAGTGATGTTTCCATGGTCTTCTGAGTTCTTAATTCTACAATAATAATTATCCATATTCACATCATCCTAACTGACGAATTACTATCTTGGAAAACTTGCTCATGTTTCATTAGTAGTAAACTAGTGGTAAATTTAAGTTCTGGGTATCACACTGTATCTCTGCACTTTCATTCTGGATATCAACCCATGGCACTTTTTGACTGAGAAGTAAAAACTGATAAATTGGCCTGTGATACTAAGAGGGTTAAAAGAATTATGAGAGTTTCATCAGTTGGAGAATCATTAAGTTGATATTATTTGTTTGACTTTGGAGCTATGAATATTATAATGTGGTAACTTCATATTTAGGAAATTAACATGAAGGTATATGCAAAATCTTAGAAATAAGTTACAAAATTTGCAAATTCCACTTTAAAAAACTTCTTCTTTATTCCGACATGTTTCGGTGCACTACACCATTTTCAAGTCCAAGGTATATGCAATATTTATTTTGGAATATATGTCAAGTTTATTTTGAAAAAATAAAAATCAAGACTTTGACACTGGGAAAAAATTACTTTGTGGACTTCTTATACATTTTACATACTACTTTGTTCCTTTATTATGCATGTATTTAAACAAAGTATCGCAAGGATTGTTTTCTCACCTGAATAAATGTTGTTGTAACCTAATAAATAAATACAGTGTATGGAATACCCAAATTATATTAGGCCTTAAACTTTTTAAAATGTCTTTCAAACATG
This sequence comes from Rhinocypha anisoptera, assembly GCA_011762765.2. Taxonomy (NCBI): domain Eukaryota; kingdom Metazoa; phylum Arthropoda; class Insecta; order Odonata; family Chlorocyphidae; genus Rhinocypha; species Rhinocypha anisoptera. The sequence goes on from WURS02000019.1 coordinate 2,606,041, forward strand.
TACAACATAATTTCCTTTTGATTTTGTTACTTGTGTGGCAAAATACAAGAATGACTGAATCTAAATTGTTTTAATGCTTGAAAATTTCTTACCCTGAATTAACAATTTATAAAGTTATTTACACTCACTGCTTTTTTTTACAAATTCAGATCCATAAGTGGTCACACACTTACTTTGGGCTGCCAGGATGGGTGGTTTGGTTACAAGATCATAGGCTGATTCTTCCAAGGCGGCATCATCGAACACATCATGTAGCACCACATGAGACATATTTCTGCATCACAACTGGGTGGCTAAACTGGCCCTTGGAAAAGGTGTACTTTTGGGCCATATTGGAGTCAATAATCCAAACAGTTACTGGATGTCGCCCTCGTGCTGATGATTTCAAATGGGCTCAGAAGAGGACGTAAGAGTGATTGTTGGTGTTCAAAGGTGAATATTAATAAAATGTGTGAAGTGTACCTTGCCCACAGGTGAATCATAGCTATAGTAATGTACTACTGAGATGACTGAACTACAAAGTGAAAGGATGACTGCTTTAATGTAATTGTGCTAACAGTGACATCCTTCCTATTAGTTTGGCTCATACATTTTGCTATTGCCTTACATTAAAGCAAATATCTAAACTAAAATGTAAACACAGAATGAAATTACCTCCTTAGCTCACCAGCTTCTTTACTGTGTTGACATTATATCATACATCATGCACATCACAAATTCACTCAGTTTTTGGAAGTGAAAGATATTCAGTGTTGATTATTTTGCTTAAACAAGTGCTGTATGAAGCTTAGGTCAGCATCCATTACAGAATTTTCTAGTCTGTACCATTTAACCATAACATAATTCCATCTTAATTTTTATTTTTTTTATCACTTGTTTCCACAGATTTTTTCATGATATCCATACAGTTACTTTAAAAATGTAATTTGTTAAATATTTGAAAAAATTCAAAGCAACTATTATTCTGAACATAACAGATCAATGATTATTAAATTTTCATAAAAGGATGTCATATAATGACTGTGCATGGACTTAGTCTTTTCAGGGAAAGACCATAGGAAGCAGACAGTAATATCAGAATTATATATTCCCACTTCAAAAGAGGGACATTTCCTTCTGCTCTTTTAGTTGCCAAAGAAATGGTATGAAACCATTTTCATCTACAATTTTATGCTACCGATAAATATTTTTATTCAGTCTTCAACACTTCCTCTTCAGTTATGGTCAATTAGTGAAAATGGGAAGAAAATCAAGTTCCCTGATAGTGGTCTACTGTGATTTTATTCTCTTATGCTCTAATGTTTGCAGGTTTGATCAACTTACTCAGTCACAAATCATTTTACATGGATATTTTTCACTATTTATTTTTTTATAAATTTTAAATATGTTAATTAAAAATGCTGAAATAATTTTAGCCATTTGTTACCTACTGTTACAGTCTCATTTTGTGTTCATATCCCAGCCAAAAATTTTTACATATTATAGATGGAGCCTTGAGGCAATATTTCAATGAGATTGTAAATTGAAAACTTTGAAAGAGTATGTTTAGTGTAGAAAAGCATTTCTGAAGTGCAAAACTTTTCTAAAAATAGAACTTTCTACAAATGTGAGGTGATCCAAAGAATATATTGTATGTAACACATGAAAGCACTTCATGTGGCATGTGGTTTTGGGCCCAGTGAAGCTGATCGAATGAAGAGTGTGAATGTTATGTGTTAAAGTTCTTTGACTTTAACATGAAGGTTTTGAATGTGTGGCAAATGAAGATATAATGGGCTATTTGGAGAGAGGCATAACTGATAGTATGAAGTTGTCAAATTCATAAATGTGAGATAGCCCATCGGCTTTTATACACTTTTATACAGGGTGTTTTTGTTTTATTGATGTTTTTCTGACAGCAAATGGTATACATTTTTATTGTGACATTGGTAATTATTAGGATTTGCCATGTGTCTTTGCATTTTAGTTATGCTTTTCCGGCTTGATATTAGGTTACACGTGTGATAGAGCGAGTGAATGATATATTTATCTAAGTGCTTTGTACATAGGATTGTTTATCAACATTAGGGCTGACTATTTTATAGTCAGTAAGGACTGAAATGGTTTAGTTTTTGGTATAACTATTTCTAGTCTATTTTATCATTATAAAGAGTGAGACTTAATGAGATGCTATGGTTAAGAATTTCCTTTGCAGTTACTTTTGGAAACTGATTGAGAAGGAAATGTTATGTAGGGTACAGAAAGAGGGTGGAAAGATTCCTACGAGAATGCTTGCCTTCTGGTGCTATGAAATTGCCTCCAATGCACTAAGAGGTTTATAATTATCCCTGTCATTAGCCTCATTTGATTTGATTTAGTCAAAAATTGACCAATTCATGTTGCAAGTTTCCATCTTTCTATTCAGCCAAAGAAAATGAAGAAATGTACTGTTATATGCGTTCTTTGTCCTGCATTGATGGTAAATACATAAATTCTCTTTGTTGTGAAGGTGTAGTTTTTCATTTCTTTAAATGAGCAGTTGACATTTAATAATGTATACGCATGTTTTCTACCAATTGATATTTTTACATTTCCCCTCTAACTATGAAATTCTACATGCATTTAAAATCAGTTGTTAAAATGAGTTAACAATGCTTGTTTATTTTTGGAAAGTTTATAATCATGAGTATTTATTTTAAATTGGTAATATAATTCATAAGCTTTGAGGTACACTAATTTGGAATTGGTGTAGTTTTATATTTGTAGTTACCCAATATTTTACACTATATTATATAGGTCTTTAGTCAGATATTATTGGAAAAAACCACTTTGGCCACACATTTGATATAGATTGGTTAAACCATTTCATATATTTGTAAGAATGCTACATACCCTTTTCTGACTTATAAAAACAAAATATATTTTGTATAATTTCATACACAATATATATATATCTTTACACTTTACCAGTCAATCTGCTCCACTTTCATTTCTAAATTTTTCCTGTAATGCCTGGCATTAAAAACTAACCACGTTCATCCACTAATGTGAAGCATTTTATGTGATGCATATTGGGTGCAATGGATGGTCCCTCAAATCTGCCTGTCATGTTCCCCTTTTTTTAAAGATATATTTGGGTGAGGAAAGCCTTTGCTCCACATCTTGGTAGGTGGGAGAGTGTGATTACCACAGGTGCCTGTGTTTTGCTTTGTCAAGTAACTTGTTGTAATGCTATTTGTATGCTATTGAATGGAATAAAATGCATTTGTATGTAATGGAATTATTATTTCAAAAGTTTTTATTCTGGTATAATTTTTAATAAGGTGGAGGTTGGTGTGTTTGAAGTAATCTGTTGATGTTTTTGATTAATTAAATGATCCATTTTTTGTTATAGCCACTTTGTTTTTTTTTAGTTGATTGTAGCATGTAATTTAGAGATAATAAGTATATGGCAACAGAATAATAATCCAAACATGACTAGACTTGGAATGATTGCATGTCAAGAAGTAGTCCTAGTTACCCTCCCTTTTGCACCTATATGTTTCTTTCCTTTGAGCCATCTGTTAAAATTTCTTCATTAACAAATCATCATTGACATTTCAATGATGGCTGTTAATTTTCACCATGCAGGCTATTTGCTCTTACACCCACCAGAATCACAACCCTTTATTTGATGCTTTTCATGTTGAATGTGATTCATGAATCCTTACCATACCATTGTTATCTAATGGTAGTTTTTGTGTAAATTCAGCAGCTTGAATTGGTATCAGTTTTCCACAATTTTTAAAATGTTTAATTTATGCAAAAATGGTAATTGTGTAACTATTAAATGGATGGATTGTAAGATGATAATTTTTAATAACGTACCTAATCTAATTTGAATCTAGTGCACAGCATGTAAATTTTAATAAAAATGTTTTTTGTGTATATTTTGAATTTGGCCGTGCAGTATGATTTATTTTGCCATAAACGTTACCCCACTGACCTCGCTGTTCAAATGATGGGCAATCCATATCACAACTGGAATATGTAGTATCATAAATTAGCAAAATGAATTTTGATTAAAAAATAAATTTTTAATGAAAACTATAATCCCCAAAATCTTAATCCGTAAGAGAATCACTGAAAGAAATCTTAATTTATATTCAATATTATTGTTTGATGCTATATTTAGTCAATAGATACCTGGTTAATAACATGATTCTGTTCAGATTTACTTGCTGGAAATAATTTTAATGGACAATGATTTCAACTGGGATAGTCTAATTATGTTTTTTTTTATTAACTTCCTCATCAAGCCGAGAGCTTTGAGGGAATACTACAAGTCCACGACAGGAAGGGCCTCTTAATTGTGCAAAATAATTATGAATTTTAACAAAACAATTTCAGGAGGTGAAAATGCATTAAAAATAATGAATACACTTCATTCCAAAGTGCCTTGATGGGATACTATTTGGTGGTTGAAATGGTATTTTTTAGGTATGCAAGAAGAAGTGATTCCATCCTCAAGAAAACACTCATGATAACTAATAAGGTAATATAGTAAACTGATTAATTTTATTTTTTATAAGAGCTGTTAACCAGCTGACTCTCTAGATCCCAAAAACATGTTTTGGGCTTTGAGAAGAAACCTCAAAGGTACTACACAGTTGTTTTCCAATCAATCTATGGTAAAAATTCAGCTAATTTCTGGATATTCCAACTCTGCTAAATATATGATGTGAAATGGCCATGACCTCAAAGCACCCACAAAAATTATTCCTACTACCCTTAGCTAATTATTAAGATAATGCAAGTGAGGGAGGAGGAGAGAATTGATAATTTTATCATTCTGACACATTTAATGGAATGAGAAGGCAGGAAATCTCTTTTAACAGAGCTTTTGTTTATTAATATGTTATTAGGTTATTTTTCCTTATTATGATTTTTGAGTAATGTGATCTTCATGTAAAATTACACTATCTCTCACATATTTAAGAAATTGCAGTGATATTTTTCATAAATAATAAAGATTTATAATATCTTAACTCTCAAATTGTGCTTATTGCTTATGTGCAAATTGTAATCATAATCAACTTTCATTTCTTCATATTTTTACAACCTTTCACGTAATTTAAAATGCCTACTCTTTTCTACCCTGTTCCTCAGCCAACATCCTACCTTTGCTAGGCTCTTCAAAATTCTTTGATCTCTGAATATTTCTGCCGTTGACTGCCATTCCTATTTAAAATGTCTCACGAGAGTGGTTTATTGCTCCTGCCAAGCTTAATATATCTCCATTGTTTTCTCTGCCATTCACTCCCTTTTCTCCACCCTTTTCTCCCTTACACTCATCTATGTTCTCCATTTTATTCTTTTAAGATCCAATCATAACCATTGTTCTCCAATCTGAAAAGTTTCACTGATATTAACCATACAATGCAACAATCTTATGTTTTGGTTCAAAGAGAAATGAAAGAGAACTCAACTACAGTTGTGAGTAAAAAATAGGAAATAAGGTACCCAAGTACTTTTTGGAGTGGGGTGGGAGGCATAAAGAAAGGAGGAGGACAACAAATAAAAAGTGCAAAAAGGGATTCCATGCATGTGCAAGAATAGAGGGAATATCAAATGATTTGACCACATAAACACCCACTTCCATCCAAATTTGATGTAAGTAGCGGTCACCTCGTGGCTCTTTATAACACACTAGATTTACAGGATTGTCTTCCTTGCCAGTGACCTTTCAATTGTTTCAAAATGAAAACAAACAAATACTCCTCGACTATGGCTGTTATAGATGCCAATTACCCACACAATCAGAGTTTGCATAAAATTATTTCTTGACAGTGACTCACCAATCACACAATGCAGGAGGACAGAGTGCTTGGAAAAAGAAGCAGACACCCAGATGTTTCACCTGCCAAGGAGGCTTCTTCAGAGAAGATATAAATGAGAGTTCAAGGTTTGGAATATAGAGCCTGCAATAGTAGGAGTGGAAAATGTTGGGAGGAAAGAAGTTTAGTTTCTTTTCCAGTCAGAGGGCAAGGAGTCATTGTGATTATGAGGGAGGAAAATTGATGCATTTACAGATAGAATAAAACTTTTTAAGCTTTTATGGACAACTCTCACTTTTGATGAAACCAGCAGTAATTAAGTGCCAGCTGGCTACTCAATCGACCCTTGGGGTTTGTGCAAAAGTTGCCATGGGCCGAACTATTGCACCCTTTTGTTTAATATATTTTCCTTAAAATTGTGCAGAAGAGAAAATACTAAATTATTTTACTTACCCTGTGTTTGGTGTGCAAATAAAAAAACTGACTACAATGCACATATTAGTTTACAATATATGTGCAAAGTAGAAATTTGTTTATAAAAGCTGGGCATTTTTTTGCATATGCCAGGTAGTGGAGTTGGCACTAAAAGGGTTAAAACAAATAATTCTCATCCTCTAAATTCACTCATTACAATTGGGTAGTTCCATAAAGTAGAGCTAAAAATCAAACGAGCTCATGTTTTTCATCTGAGGGGACTGTGGAAGTTGGGGGTTCAGAGACTTGAGCAGGGGTGGAAAAAAGTCAAACAGTTTGGTAAAGACACTTTTAATGTATGTAAATCCTTTCATAATTGTTAAGTAAGTAGTCTGGGACATGTTTTAAAAGTTTAATGTTATCACTATTATTTGAGTGGTTTTTATAACAGCCACCTCAAATAATAGTGATATAGTATTAACACATTATACCATGTTTTGCTAGTGTGGATTTTTTTTCAGGTGCCCTAATCTGTACCAATCCTTTATGTGAAACCTATATTCCTCTGGGTTTTCCAATGTAGCTTACATTACAACCAGGGCAAGAGAATGTGTAAATTCCAGATTTGTATAAGGAGTCTACAGTGTATATCAGGGTGCTTAAGCGGTGTTTCAGTTTTGTGTTGACATTCAAGTGAATTCCATCTTTTTTGAAGGGCATTTTAGACATTATCAAATGGTGGGACATCATATTTCTGAACAGATATTTGTGAGAATTTTTATAATCAATGGGACAAGTGATTCTTATTGTAATTCTGAAAGTAGAGAAAATTTCAAAGCATTATTAGAAAAAGTTGTGACCTTCTACTTACATTTTTTATCTGTTGATATATTCATCTTCTACCATTTTTTATCTGTTGATATATTCAAGGCTTCAAAGCATTGCATTGACTTTTTTTATGGGGGTAAAAAAAGTTTTATTAAAATAAATGTAATTATCCAAAATGTCAATATATAAGTGAAGTGTATGAGTTTGCAATTGATATACACCCTGGACAGCAAAGGGACATGATGGTGTAACCAATTGAAATTTCTCTAAAACTTTTAGACTTTGTTATGAGTCAGTCTTCATATCAATAGAGACAAGACTAGCTACCCACCCTCTTAAAAATTACACATGATTTGTTAGTATGAAGTGACATTTATTGTCATCCACTAAAACATCTTCAATATCATTTCGGTTAACAGATGGGATCCCATAGGTAGGACATATATTAGCCAGATTAACATTCAAATTTCAAATGTATTATGATCAGTAATTACTAATGTTCTCAAGGACTGCAAACTAAAGACATTTCAATTCTGAGCAAATTTAAATTAGGGAAGTAAAACATTTTGGCAATGGAATGATAACCCATTCAATATGACCAATAATGCCACTGGCTCCAGAGACAAGGAGATACAATCACGGGTGATCGCCAAACTAGTCGCGGTGCCTCTAAGTAGGTAGAAGAAATTTGTTCGCCTGATGACTATCCCCCTAGATTTTCTCCATGTACTACATTCAAGAAATTCAAAATTCTCTCTAAACCATCTGTTTTATAATTACTAAATTCGACAACTACTAGTTATTTAAAAAAACTCGTGAAAAAATTTAATAACTACCATTCTGGAACAACTGAGTGGCAAAATGGTCTTTTAAAGATAAAAAAATGTTTTATCAATGTTATACCATCTGTCGTTAATGCGATAGTAAATTCTTAAAGGACATAGGAAATGTCAAAATAAAATTTTCCTACGGATGCTTTCTTAAATTTACTATAAACAAACAGTTTGACTAAACAGGAACTCTAAAATATTATTGCGCAAATACTGGTTGAGTGTAAATCAGTTATGTCACAAATCCTGTATAGTAATACAGGATTTCTAATACATATTTCATTGCTACATTTTCGTCTTCAGCCATCATTGCACTCGTTAGAATATACTATTCCTTGGTCACTTTACAGTTAACTGCATCGATTGGTGCCTAGTAGAAATTGACAAATCCTATCCCGCATTTTTCTATGGCTATTAAGTATTGTTTTGTAGGTATATTCCAAAAAACACGAATGTAAATCCCGTGCATATCATTTTCTCTATTTCACCTCCATCGAGTTCTTAAAAATTCTATTATCCATAGTTGCACTATGGAGGATAATCATTGAGAAATTTAACAAGCTTATATTATTAGAAATGTATGTGTGTGCATAAAGTACATAACATAATCTTCTCAATTCCATTACCCCCTTGAAACAGATACGAAACGAAACTGCGTGAAATTGCAGGATGTACTACTCGAAATAAATAAATGCAAATATTCACTCGAATGTTTAAAATTTTTTAATATTTTTCAATATTCGCTCTTTATTTCAAATAAGTTATGAAATAAATATCATGTTTGAATATTAGTTACTGAAATGAGGTTTACTTTGAACATGTGCACAATGGTTGAGCTGGATAATGCTGGCCAACAATGGCTATAACGCTGACACACAGCAGAGCGTGAACATAAATGGGAGATAATTTGTATAAACACGAGCTGTTAATTACAGTGATGGTATAATAGTTATAAAGGAAAACTATTTATATACGCAATTCAACATGGTTCAAGTAAGTTTTAAGTTAAGATTATAAGTGGGGGGAAATTATGATAGGTAAATACAGCATCGTTTGACAACGGGGTCTGTTACATTTAGTTTTTTATAGATGCTGAATTTGTTTGACCAGTTTACCATTATATTGATTGTCCCGTGATACGTAATGTTGCTTTATTCACTATATATATGTAATAACCTCTCGCATTGTTACAGGCTGTGGAAGATATTGTAAGTCACGATATTTCAGAGGCTCTGGAGCTAATGCAGGAAATGGGCCATAGCTTTCTTCAAGTCGCGCAATTAGTTGATAATATGCTAGAGCGAGTAAAACGAGGAGAAGTGTCTACGGCCAAGGTAATATAAACGTTTGTAGACATTTTAAGAAAAAATCATTCACCTTTTTTTCTTGCTCATAAAATGATTTGAATTCTTCAATAACTGCTGACTGACTGATACTTCCAAAAAGAGAACCCTGTTCATAATATTTGACAGTGGTTTTAGTTCATAAGTTATATAGTTGGTCCGAAATTGGGGAAAAATTCGATATTATCTTCCTACACGTCCTTGTACGGTTTCTCACATCGAATATTGTTTATACGTAAGCACCATGTCACTTTCAGCCACCCTTTAATTGGCTTAATTGTATTTATGAAATGAACTTGGTGGATTGGCTGCTTGCCCATTATTAAATTTAACGTATGTAGTTATTGAAATATACTCAGTAATTTTTGCAGAAACGTATATTGACAAAATTAAACCGACTTTGCGTTTTTATAATCAATCGAGTTGGTTTATGTCAGTCAACTGTAATAATCTTAATCTACGGGCTTAAAAGATCTTAAACCATTATAAACTTAATAGGTTTTTATAGGAACATTTTAACATCATTGCCTACAGTTTGGTTTAATAAATTTACTGGTGTCCAACATCACTACATTGTTATTTGTGGAGTACTTATCAAACTCATTATGACTCTACCATAATCCAAGTATGACATCCGTTTTTTTATTTATCACATCATAGAATCCGACATGGTGGTCGTCCTTATAAAATTAAATGCATAAAATGCGCCAGCTCTGAATCCATCTTTGCTAATGCTTTGCGAAAACTTCAAAAATAATTAACCCATCAAATCTGATACTTCTCTATTAATTGCCAGCTACAAGTCCTAAAGTATACAAAACTAGTTGTTATTAAAATTCCTGAAGAGGTCGTCACATTTTGTTATTACGAAGCTGGAATTAATATCAATTTTAAAAATCATTTCCCGGTTGAATCCTTGTTAAATGAATGTATATGCTTTAGCAAAATGAATATCATATGCAGAACATGATTTTTAAATGGTATGCATTACAAGTAAGGTGATTGACAGTTTATTGCACCCTTAAAACAACATTCTAAAGTAAGTTAAACTTAAATTTAGTCAACTTACTATTAAATGTTAGCAGATGCACCAATATTTAGTTATTTTTAGAAAAAAATATTAATAAGATGCCAAACATGTATGATTTAGGAGATTATTTAATCCAATAAAATTGAAAGACCACATAAAAAAAATTGTAACGCATGGACTTTTAAAAAAATGAGTTTATATTAATACATAGAAGAGTAATTATAAACTTTTGTATTCTCTTTTGCATAGGGATTGAGTTTCCTCGAAGTTAAATATCATATGCTCTTGAGCTACCTCATCAACCTAACTTATGTGATATTGCGGAAATGTTCAGGAGAAAAAATAGAGGGAGATCCTGCAATTGGTATGTCTAAATCACATAAAGGAATCATTGTTCATTGCTTATTGCTGGTTTTAATTAGCTATATAAATTTTTTATTCAGAATCATAAGAGTAATGATTATAATTTAATATTTATTGATATTTTATATGATTTAGCCAGGCTAGTGGAGATAAGAACTGTGATGGAGAAAATGAGACCAATGGAACATAAATTAAAATACCACATTGATAAATTGGTGAAAACAGCTGTCAGTGGGAAGATAGATCCTAATGATCCACTACAGTACAGACCACATCCTGAAAATTTCATTGATATGGTAAGCCTTTTTTGGAATTGTTTAGTTTTTTTTAATTTTTCAAACAATGGGTTTCTCATTCTTTTTTCGTTAGTTAGTGTTTGTTAGGATCACTACCAATAGACTCGAAAAATCTGCAGGAACTTCCCAAACCCTTCAGTTCAGGTATTAGTATAATAGATTATGATCATCTTTATCAAACAAATTAGTTAAGATGGTCTGTGTAAATAATGTCAATTTACTTTTCCATCTCTTTAAGCTGACAAAACTTTATTCTGTAAATTATTAGATTTCTGGTTTTAGATTTTACTTTACTGAATTTGTTTTATTGTGAGTCAACAACACAAAGAATAGTTCCTCATTAATTAGTGTTTTTAATTTTGGCGTTTTTCGTAACTCTAACTGTGCCCGAAATACATATTGTGTATCTCTTATTTGTTATTTCTGTTCCTTTCAAATGCAGTCAAGTGAAGATGAAGATGACTCAGAAGAAGATGGTAGCAAGAAGGATGATGAAAAAGATAATAAAAAAGGAATTTATGTTCCACCTCGCATTAGACCTATGCATTTTGGTAAGATTTTTGGTGACAATTTTTTGAATAATTTTTTTTGTATTTGTTACTGGGATAGGTCGAATAGCTTTTTCTTTCTCTTTTACTAATTAGAATTTCCTTTAATTTCAAATATCAAAATAGGAAATAGAATGTTGTGAACAACATTTTTTCTTCCATTATGGACCACATTTTAAATGGTTAAATATTAATACATATTCAGAGACAATGAATTATTTTTCTCAGGCAGTTATAAGTTTAAGGTAAAGTGTAATAGTATCTTACTTTTTCTTAATTATTCAAAGCACTCAAAATTCCCTTAGTATGTATAATTATATACATTTTTATTATTGCTCAAAATAAATGGTAAATAATTTGAAGCATTCATAACATCCACCATTTAAAACCAGAAAGAAACGTTATAGAGTCAGGTGAGATGTGGTGGAAACGATCCATAATCTAAGAAATAAGTTACAAAATTTGCAATTTC
>WURS02000019.1:2618059-2639030 GCA_011762765.2 Rhinocypha anisoptera
GAAATGGTCGCTTCAAGGTCATGGAGTAAGAAATCAGCCGAGCCACCGGCCAGTCAAGGTCACCTTAAGGACATAGGAAAGGGGACAGTTGACTGGAATGAGGTATTTGACCAATACTTTCACTATACGAAGAAAAACAAACGAATACCGAGAATTCATTATTTGGTATACATTACAACGAATAACTCTGAAACTAGAGGTCGTAGGAGTGAAATCTAGGTATCGGCTTTATTGTTTTAAAAACATACAACTAATCATTGGGCATATACGCGGAGTAGTTGTTGTTCCATTGATAAATGCATTTTTTTTTACTTTCATACTTGCGCATCAGCTCTTTGCCTGCTTGGTTCGACCGCTGTATTTCGCGCGGCCGGAGGAAGATCATCCTATGATAGTACATTATTTATTTACCGCTGATTAGCGTAACTCTGTAATTATTGCCATTTAAAATTAGCCTTTCATGAATTATGAAAAAGATTTTCTTGGTGTGGGAAAAAGAGACGTGACCGAAGATCTATTAATATAAAATCGATTACCCTTGTAGCTGGCCGGGTTAGACTGGGGGTAGTGTGCTCGCCTGGTTACCAGAAGATGGGGGGGTTCGATTCTCGACAAGGGCATTAGTGTTGTTTTTCCAAATGGTCATTTTTTTAAAATGAAGATGTGCTAAATGGCCATACCCGTCAATGAGACATATAGACACTAGTGAAATTATAATTTTTTTATGTTTAAATGAATTTCCACATAGCTTATAAGGTGAAAATGCTCAAATACATTTTTGCTTTACTATTCACGGAGCATTTCCCATTTTGAGGTGTATTCAATAATGTCAAGGAATATTGGTGATGGAAGACCTATCGTGTTGGTTGTTGCACAAAATTTTTCTTAACTATTTTTTTTCTAATGATGCTATTTCTCAATGTGGAAAATATTATGGCACATTAATCTATTACCAAAGTATGTAACGTGATCATATCCGCGAAACACATTTATGTTTATAATAATTAATATTATTACCAAAATATTAACTTTTTGTGGTTTAGCCTTTTATAGAATGACAGTAATATTATGAACACCACATATAACAACAGTGGTATCTGATTGGGTTCATTTGGGCACAGAAGGTGACCCAGGATCTTAACATTTTGATGCTTGAGGAAGTCCATGGCCAATCCAGAAAGGGTGACTTTATTGCTGTCAGCATACAACACCTTTCCTCCGTGGAAACCACAGCGAGTGCATATTAAGGATTTGGCCTAGAAATGTAGTAAGGCTCTCCCAGACATAACTTCTGATTTATTCACTATCATTTGTATATACTCTGTATTCACAATCACTCACTGACTTATTGATACAAATTCCTGGGCACTTTTCCTCAAGCTATCGGTCTGTAATTGTCAGGGAATGTACCTATTCATCTGGTATGGAAACAATCGAAAAACCCAAGAAAGTGGCCTGGGTTAAGTCCAGTAATGTTGATTTTTTTACATGTAAAGTAATGGGAAAATAAGAATTCTACTGTGTACTGCAGGTTTCATTCTCTTTAAAATATGAAAATATTGAGATAAGATTATTCAGACTTAGACAAAAACTTGAATGAAAAATAATTTCTTATTCTAACCATGTCTGTTTCTATCTCAGCTTAAAAATTGAATAAATTCCATTTCAATGTGAACTTTTTGTTTTGATCGGGTTTAATACTTGGCTGTATGGATGCCTAAATGTTACTCCAGAAGGTTTAAGCCACTTTTGCATGAGGAAATCAACCTTCAATGACCTTTATAGTTGATTATTGCTGTATATTTGAACAATTTAAATTTATTATTCTTTCTCAGTTAATCTAATATAACTTTATATCTATTAATGTCATTTATAACATCACAATGTATCTCTCAACCATATTTCATGATGAATGGCGATTTTTTCCTTTTTTAATATTTGTCCCCTTTTTACATATCAATTTAATATTTTCCCTTATCGCTTGCTAAATGCAAATGCCATTTATTAGTTAAAAATAAAGCAGCATTTGAAGGAAAAGTACTGACATTTCCTCACATATTGAAATTTTAAAAAAAGTAACTCTCTAACTGATAATATTGGCTTTGTTCAAATTCTGTAATGCAAGATCAACTGCTCATTGCTCAATAAAGTAAGCTCTCTATTTGTGGTTCTCATACAGGTTTAGATTTCTGCCACTAGGGCTTTCATCAGTCTAGAAAAAATAAAAAACCTACCTTTACAAATGCTCTCCACACAGCACTTGACCTCATTATGTATGCAGCCATTCTCAGACTATCTGTACTTATCACACTTTCCACTAACCAATTGTGAGGGCAGATAGCATGCCTCCCACAAAATTAAAATGATATGAATCCATGTGCTGTTAATCTTGATGCACTGAATGTGGAAGGTAATTAAAGAACATCCTGACTGTTGAAGAATGATTCCAACAGACATTGGGATTTTTCTGCAGTGTTTTATTCATCCCCTTGGTACCCATGGGTATTACTTTTTGTGGAATCAACTTCTGCTAAGTCCGCTTTCCTCTAAACATCATTAGTTTCTCTTTTTATGAAAAAGCCATTTCTGTGCAAATCCCCTCATCAGAAGTAGGGTAAATTTATCAGATAAATCATTTATTTGAACATAAATGATAAGTATTCACAATAATTTGAGAGTAGTTATAATCTGAACTAACAAAGATGATAATGAAATAATAATGAGAGCTACTTAAAATGAATCTTCAAACCTATGATGTATTTACAGACCAATTACAAACTGGGATGTAATAAGATATTGCTTAGTCACAGTTTTGTTTAACTTTTGTATGTTTTCCCAATACCAACTTTCCTATTATTTTATATATCATTACTTATACCAAGTTTTCATCTGTATATCATCATACTAGTCCTTCAAAAAATTTCTTAGAATGCTTCTGAAAATTATCTTATCAGGTCATTTGCCGAAAATGATCAACCATAATCATACATTATTTTATTCCCTTTCTTTTAGCTCTCATACATGCTGATTCCCTAATTTTAGCAGTAGTTCGTAACTGTGACACACAAATTTGCACTATTCAACCAGTGTGTTTTGATAATTTTTAGAAATAATCTTGCTGGTGATCTAATCTTCTTCTATAAATGTTATGTAATACTTTAGACAAATCTAAAGCATTGTCAAAACAACTATACTTATCACACCTATATCTTACTTGAGCTACTTAATAATTTAGAACATTTAATTACGACAATCACCAGTAAATAAGGATAAACAGTGATAAATATGTAAGTTTGATTTATCCAATTGCAGTTTGGTAACTTTAAAACCAATGCCATTTATACAATCAATATCCAAGCTTCAACTTCCATCCAAGGTAAAAAAAAACTCATATCAATTTTTCAGCAACATTCCATACCTGGAGGAAAGCTCAAAATTTTGAGCTAAAAATCCCTGAACATTTAGGAACCACTTCATTCTCTCCTGGAAAATTGTACATTATACAACATATGCTGAACATATTACAACAACAAACAGAAAATACAAATTTTTAAACTCAATTACATATGATGAGTAATCTGTAGGCTTCTTAAAATTCGTATATGTATGAGTCACAATTGCTTCATTGTGTACATTTAATATTATTCCAGCCTGATTTGATGAGCCCCAGCATAACAATTATAAAAGAAATATAACTTTATCTATATTGTCTGAATTAGATTTCAGAGAATATGGGTAAATAAAAATGTTCTAGATATATCTATGCATTCAACTTATACATGGTCTTAACCCAAAATTGAATCAGGAAATACTGATTGAGATGGAGAAAAAAGATTCTACCAACCATGATTTCTTCTTTTTCTGTGAGATTGAGCATGAAGGCATGAGAGATGAAATCAAAAACGTTTCAAATTAACTGTGAAAATGGCCTAAACGGTTTCTAATAAGAATAAGAAGAATGGCATGAGGCCATAAGTACTAAAATTTTCATATATTAATGTGCAATACTATTTAATCATTACAACAATAAAAAACTATTTATTTCATTAGTTAAAACCATCATTTTCATGATCTTGAAGATTTTATTTTATGGCAGATAAAAATGATCGCCCATAGATTTTAAGCTGGTAAGAGTTAAAATTTTTTTTCTTGTTAAAGGCATTATGTGCACAGGAAACAGTTATCATTGCAATTACGCATCCTCTTTCCTTACAATATGGATTCACATTTTTTTGTAGAATAATCAAAGTAATTATACAACATAAATAAGGCTGCATTTATAATAGTGTGAATATATATAAAAATATCCTTATCACAATCTATCAATTACAAGCCACTTCTCAGTCACTTTCTCCACCTGCCTGGCAAGGATTGGATTCCTCAGTCTAACTTTGACCTCCATCTTCCCACCAACAGCTTTTCGGCCCTCCATTAGCTGAAGGAAAGATTACATGAATTAACACAACAGTTTTCCTAAGGTTATCAATGAAAGAATATCAGCAAGTATTTCTGATAAAAAGTAAACTGTAATCCAGAATCAATCCAAGGAAAATTTATATTTAAATGTTTTTACTTCATAAAAATATCTTAATTAATCTTTCGTTATGATACTCAGAATGAAAGTGGTACATTTGTACACCAGTAACAACAGATGAGACTGGTAAATGACTACATATTATGGTATATCAATGATAGAATACTGGGAACAAGGGAAAAACATGTTTGTTTGAATGAAAAAAGACAATGCTAACTTACTACAATTAATAAATTGTAAATTTTATTTACAATTATCATAGATTTATCCCAAGTATGAATGATTCACTTTGGGTGAAATGCATTCCCTAAGTTACCTTGAACTTAAGTGTCCCTTTAATTATATTGTATTGGAAAACTTTGTAAGATGGCTGTACCACTCTGCCATACTTTAGGAATATTGATTTTGACAGACGAAACATGCCAAGAAAAATTAAATAGTCCATCATATGTGACAATTCTTGATCTTTTGTATTCGGAATAAACACTTAGGATGTATCTTTATTTTATTTTAAGAGCATAAAAATTTGATACCCCTCAGTAAGGTACCAACTTATATAAGTTCTTAAAATATGATAGATACTTCATCCATCAAATGCAGGTTTTGGATGGAGAAATCAATTTAAACTGAATTATAGAAATGCATTCTGTGTATTCTATGTCTAGTACTGTCTCACTCTTCAAGTATAGAAATTTTCTATTTCTCTTGAGAAATATTCTATTCTGTCTTGAATTTTACTCCAGAAACATATTCCTGAAGATTTTCCTCAGAAAACATTATCTAGATAATTTATGTCTGATCAAATATCAATGGAAGTGGCTTAATTACCTACCTAGCTACTTACATTCCTATGCAATGTTTCTATTTTCCTATGGTTAATGACTGAAACTGAAATGGCAAAGTTTTTAAGTCCCACTTATGTTAGTTACAGCCTAATCCTTTGAAAGTTTGGTTTTAAGGTGACTCTAGATTATTCTATGGCCAAGCTGAATCTATCTATCAAATCCATTAAGGGTCCATAATTTTTCTTTTTATCTGAAGTCTACTATGTAAAATCTTTAAAGCATATTCTAAACACATTGTGCTGAAAATCTTAAATCTCCAACAAAAGAATGCTGGTAAAAATATGCATTTACATAATTGATATTAAAACTATATATATAATGTTTTTAGATTTTTTACATTTTCTAATGTATATATTATATTGATTAATTTGTTAAGCAAATATCCTTTATGAGTATTGCTTTTCAGATTCTGTATGTATGTACAGTTGACAAGCTGTAGGTGACTGAAAGTTCAATGATTAAAAATTTAATTTGAAAAAGTAAATTATAAAAATAAAACATTATGGTCATCACATATTTTTTGTGGTGATTTTAGCCACCAGAACTGTAAATGAAAAAGTTTTTAAAATTGATTAATTCCTTTTTAAAAGTATAGCCTGTTTTAAATGACTTGGCGAGGTAGGGGAGGTACGAACGACAACTAGGCATTGACGAATCTATGTCAATGCCTACGTGATATAGAACAAGTGCTTCAGAGAATAACTTGATGTGAGAATATTATTGGTAGTAACATAATATCTATGCAGAGAAGGACAATGTATGTGAATAATACCAAATAATAAGTTTTACAATGTAAGTCCATTAAAATCCAAGCGGCAGTGTAACACTTGGCAACAGAGTAAGCATCTTTACATAACAAAAGCCAGAGTAAGACTGAGAACCCAAGAAGAGGGATTTCCCTACCCGTGCTCCTATTGGTTACCTCAAGACCACATGACTTGTCTTCAAGCTCCTCCCTCCCTCCCTTCAAGCCGCCTCCACACACGCCAAGTCATTTGAAACAGACTATAACAAAGCTTTATGTCTTCTCCAAACAATAAAGTGGCTATTTTAACTTTCTTTTATATTCACTAATGTTATGTAATTCTACTTACAGGAAATGAGTCATGCAGAGTGCAAACAGTCTCCAGGGGCTGGAGCTTAACAGTTGCAGTGCCAACAAGAGAATCACCACGGAAAAAACCACTGTAAAAAACAAGAAATTAAATTCTAATCATTTAAAATACAGTAGCCATATGTTTTCTGTATATTTTAAAAACATAAAAACATGTGAAAGAAGAAATCTGGATCCAATGAAATAATATGATATATTCCCATAATAAAAGTGGGTCTTGAAAAAATTATGCTTAACATATGAGAATTAAGGTGACACTAATATACTTTAAAATAGGAGAAATAAATTTCCATAATAATTATTTACCATTCCCATTTTCTATGAAACTACTAAAAATAATAAAATGTACAAAGCAATAAAGTTTCTGAATCAACAAATAGTAGAAATTCAAGTTTTTTAGGACCTTTCTTTGTAATATATGGTTATGTAGTGTGTGTGCATAACCTAACCCTATTGAAAATGCCCCATTGAAATCCCTGTGGAGAACCAGGTTCCCTGCTGGGAACCTATGGGGAATCTGATTCTCTGCAGGGAACAAATAGGGACTCAGAATCCCTGTCAATGATATCCCTGGCAATATGATTTCCCAGTAGGGAATATACATAATTCCCTGCACCACACTAACTCCCTTTGGGGAAATCGGAATTCCCCAGGGGACATTGGAGTTCCTTATAGGGATTTAATTGCCAAAGAAAGTGTAGACAGCATAAATTAAAATAAGCCTGGCTGAATATTCATAATACACCATATGGGGATTTTAGATTGTGAAAAATAAATTAGTAAAAATAATTTCAAGAGAGAGAATGCATGTATGCATAATTTAATCAAATTGTGAATTCATGTGTAAGCAAATTTTTATTCTATTACATTAAATGTAATAGTATGAATTACATAGATACATTTAATTGTGTTCTTATTTAGCCTAAAATGAATACAAGAAAGGTCATCACCATTACATATTTAGCAAAGTGCTTTCCAGGAATTGTGCTTAACAATAATTCACCAACCTTCTCAACACAGCAATGCTTCTAATTTTGAGAAACTGCAGGAAATCTTTCATCCATATCCTATTATTATTTTTAATATGACTTGGCCCAGAAACATTTTCAACTCTAAATATTTATAATATAAATATAATATCTAAACCTTGAATAATCTCCGTTCTTCATCAATATATAACAATAATGATAGCAATAATCATAATAATATAAACAGAATTTGTTTGTTACTTTGCCGTGGTGATGGAGACTACAATTAGAAACAAACAAGTTGATTGAGTCTCCCTAGTTGGCATGTGTTGTAGTTTTTACATGATTTCACAAACTGTCCTTATTGGCATGGAATTTATAATATTTTAATTTGTTTTTTTGAAGTACTACTTTTAAGGGTCATTATTAATTATGACAAGTATCAAATTTTCTTTACATAGGTAATATAACAACTATATTCATTTAAAATGATTGTCTTTTGGTGTTGAGTAGGGTTTAGTTTACTTTTTTAGGAATGTTTTTTGAGAAAGTATCGTCATAATCATGGACTCAAAAGGTGAAGGTTTTGCAGTTGTGAGGTTTGTGGAAGATGGTGTGCTCAAAGTGGTTCCTCTTTCCTAAGTTGAAAATCTTAAAGGTTTTCAATTTGATAAAAATACAGTATATTGGGTCAAACACAAACTCTGCAGTGTGAACCTGGCCAATGACCCAGGTTGGGATAACACAAGAATAATCAGAGATGTTTGGATTCTCAGAGAATAAGCAGCAGAGACTAAATAGATCTGTTACAAAAAATATAAGCTCACATGAATAAGCAAGGAAGACTGACAAAGCACCTTAATCTGACTTTTTAAAGTTACTTTATTATTCTGTATATTTATTTTAAATTTCCATCTGAACATAAAAAATAAAAATCATTGGATGTTCTTACCCAGACTACTTGCAAATAGATCTCTATAGATCTATCATCTAAATTAGATCTATAAATGTCTATCCATAGATAATAGATATTTAATAGATATCTCCCAAAATTATCTATAAGATATATTTGGGAACCACTATAGATATATATTAGACATATACAATTATATCCAGTGCCACACAGCAAAGAGATTATGCTTTGAAGGAATTGAAAAACTAGCAATTTGGAATATCCAATAGATATACGTATAGTCATCTTCCTATCAATACCTATTAGATATCTACTTGCTGCCTGGGTAGTTTATCAAATATTATTTTAGATGCATAATGTGTAGATTGTCATTTAGTATTTTCTGTGAGTAATTTTCCTTGCAGGAGGATTTTCCTGCTAGGAAATTACTTATTGGGAATTTTCCCTGCATGGATTTTTCCCTATAGGGAATTCCCCGCACCATTTCCCAATAGGGAAATTCTGCAGGGATTTACAACAGGGAAGTTTTACTTCCTAAAACTAAGAGTTTACATTATTTAGAATTTGACTTATGAGTTTACAATTGGTTCCAGAAGGTCAAACTGTGAACACAATGCACTGAAGAGGTTTAATACAAAAGCTTCTTAACAGAATGTGATATGATAGGCCAGGTATGAATGAATGAATTGGGTGATTGAATACGCTTGAACAACAATGAACCAGCCTGCAATGTGACAATTGTAAAGTCATTTTTCCCCTTTTCTCATATGAAAATCGAACTATTCCCCATTTATTAGCCAATGAGTTTATATTTATAGTGAAGTCATTATCAAGAGAAAATTAAATAAAGTGTCATACTTGGTTTTTCCACCAAGTATAACATCTTATTTCAAGATGAAACATTTTCACAGGGTTTGCCTAAGACAGCCAACTTTATCAAGAAGTAACTCAATCAGAAGCCGGATGAAATTTAATGGAATGTAACCAAGTTCTCAGTAATTAAAACATATCAGATAGTGAATTTTATGGAGTTAAATGGTTAAAAGGTGTGATTACCCTTGACTATCTGCTCATTGCTTTTTGCTTCAAAAAGTGAAACTCACTTAGAATGGTCTATTTGACCTGCTTTCATAAAAATATTTTCTTCTTTCACTGAAAACATACTGATAATACAGAACTACTACTACTACTATACATACTAATAAGTAACCTTACACAAATTTTTTAGTGGATTATTATTTCAAAACAGCGAATTACATATCTTGTCAATGTCATGGAAGATAGTGCATTATTACAATCAATTTTAACTAAAATAAAAATAAATAAGATAAAATAAAATGTTTGGTAGGCCAATTGGTTCAATGTTGTGAAACCTTGTTCTATAATTACCATACATCCAATTATTTTTTCGATGCTGAAATAAGATCTTATATCAGGCCCAAGATTGCAGCCTACCAGGCCTGGTTTCATCTCCTCAATCATTCATTTTTCTTACATTCCTTTCTTCTTAGTGACCTTTAATTTAAGACAAATGCTGTACCTAAACACAACAGTGCAGAAAATCCAAGATTGTGTCAATGATGCTCTAACTGATTAAGGGAACTAGAAGAGAATGATAGCATGACAAATAATTCATTATATTCTTGGGGATGCAACTGTGAAAACATGTTTAATTCGATAGCAGAGGATATATTCTACAGAAAAAATTAAAATATAATTATGGTGTAAAGAATAAAAGAGAAAAATGAATACTCTATGTTTTAGTCACTTTATGAACTTTTATATATAATTTGTTTTACAGTAAACAAATGCATCTCTAGTTTTTACAAATTTCAGGTTAACTGATAAATGAATCCATTTAAAATAAAATAATTGATACACTATACAAAAATTTAACAGAATACTTCCTTTATCTCCAGTTTCAATTATGATTTCAAAGTTTTTCTTGTGTAAGATCCACTTTCATCTTCAGGCTATCCAAAACTCCTTCAGCAATCAAATTCTACAATAAACTGTTTATTTTTGCTTCCAACCACCATGACTGGTAGATCAACTTGGTTAAATTTTTATCAACAGATACCAAATATTTTTGAGTTTCCATGTATTTTAATATCCTACTCTTGCTCTAGTAACTCTCCTTTCTAAATCTCTCCTCCCCAACTTTTATTCTTGATCATTCCTCAGTAAATCCAAAATAAATAAAATTATCATCAAATTATCAAAGACCAACTTTTTGGAATAAGGTTCCAAGTCAATCATGATGATATATTCCAACAGGCAATAAAAAAGTGAATCTAAGTCAGCCCATTGAAGATTAACCAGTATTACTTTTACACTCACTGCTTTCAATCTATATCATGGTAAAAAATAAATACTTTTGGAATTAAAGCATGTACTTCAGTGAATGATGAACGTGTTATTAATAATGACAAGGGCTTTATTTTCATATAAACAAGGAAAAAAAGAAGTCTGTAAATTCCACATAAATATTTAAACAAATACCTTAGAAAAATCAGTTTAGACATATTATGTCATTTTCATGTAACAAATTCTACCAAGTAAAACCTGAGATAGCTTCCTCAGTTCATTTAAATGGTTTCCCTTTATTCCAGAATAGAAATATTTGGTTTAAAACAGTAATTATAATGGTGTAAAAGGACTTGATATACACTAAAAGTAGGTCCTTACAGCTATCACAAATCAATACAGTATAAACAATGGACGAATTAATATTGGGATGTTTGAAAAAAATTTATTTTTTTTCTAATAATTATTGAGTTACATCATTTGGGTGTAACATGAATATCCTTATCTAAAACCATGTTGACAGAAACTAATGTAGTTTTTGCATACAACACTATTCAAGAGGTAGGTATGTAGTTTTACCACTTTTATGAATGGGCACTGAAATTGATTTTCTCCAGGTATCTCTTTATCATTAATAATAATGGTGATAAGGAGTATCAATTAAGGCCCAATATCCTGGTCTTTAGAGTCTCTCTTCTTATTCTGTCCAGCCCACATGATTCCGTGTACCTTAATCCTTTTATAAATATCACTAAAACTTTCATGAAGGGGATTGACATACAGTATGATTTCTCCAGGACTCTGCTCAGAATTTGTCATAACAAAAATTTCAAGATATTTAGCATATACATCAGTGAAGTGCTTCTGAAACTTGTTTGCTTTTCCCTCATACCTTTTTAATACAGATCTGTACTTGAAAAGACTAAATTTCTTTATCCTCCAAGGAACCTTTAAGAAGGAGCAAGGGGCTAGATCAGGTGCTTGTGACAGTGATTCGAAGAGACATTGGTGCAATTTTGCAAAATTACATTAATTGCAGGTGCATTGTTATGGTGTTACATTACCAATGAGAAAAGCTTCTTTGGTTTCTTTACTTATAATTCATATATCACTAAGTGCTAATTACTTAATGTATATATTTAGTTAACCTTCAAGCACAAACTAAAATGTACAAATTCCTGGAAACTGTAAAAGAAATATTCTCATTTGGTGGTTTTATGAAAATATCAAGGTAAATGTTACTATAGTGTAATATCTTAAACATACATAAATGTTATTGAAAATATTGGTAAAAGTCTCAAGCAGGGAAATTATGGAAAACATTCCAAAATATGCCATCAATGTGAGGTCAAACAATTAATATGTTTCAAGTTATGACAAGTGATAACATGCTAAAATCCACTTCCATATTGAATCGCATCACATATTTATGAAGGTGAGAGACAAAGTAACCTAATATGTTCTCAAAATCTTTGTATTTAGTGTTCTAGTATACAGAACCTCGCTATGTGGTTTAGTTGTCATGTGTACTGTGATATCAGTCAACTAAAACAAACATGTTAGTCATCTTAAAGGCATGGTCCAAAGAAAAGCAGTGTGTAGTGATACAATTTTCAAGTAAAGGTGAAAACCTATTGATATTTTAAAAAATATTGACAGAATTAGATGAAAGGTATTTCTTCATAACAAAAAATGTATAGGTGGCACAGAAAATTTCTAGGTGGTATGACAAATGAGATTGATTCCAGTCACTCTGGTCGGCTACAGACTGTGACTACACCCACAATTGTTGCTGATGGTTAGCTGACATAACAGCACATGTGGCAACTAGCAGTATTAAGCCACATTACAATAAAATTTAAAATTTTGATGATCAATAAGGATTAATTCTCGACTCAGTCTCATAGAAAATGGTTAATTAACTTAGAAACAGAGCATGCAAAATTCGCTTCCATCATAATACATTTGAATATTCTTGATTTAAGTAATTTTCAAACGTAAGGGATTGTCACAAAATATAGCTGTTAAATTAGATTTTATTACACAGAAAAATGTAAACATGACTGGTTTTTGACAATAATCATCATTATCGCAGAAGCCAGTTGTTTACATTTTTTGTGTAATAAAATCTAAGTTCACTACAATATTTTATGTCATTATGGAATTTCACTGAGTGATGGCCTCCTCTGTGAAATTTATAAGTGCTGTGTGTGATAGCTGCTGATGTTGTTTGTAAAATATGAAACATATGCCTAAGTTAATAATCATTTATAAAACTAAATGAGGCACATTATTATGACAGTAAAGCTCCCTCTGCTGGCCACCCACACTTCTGATGGACTTGAGTGGTCAACATAAGAAAGGTGGTCAACTTGGAGATTTTTACTGTAAATAGATACTTGACCTAAAGCAAATTATTACTGTCATTACCCTTGTCACTTCTTTTGATCACCTAGTTATTTTAATAAATGGTGACCTCTCAGGGTTCAATATCAATATTTTCTAGAATTTTTAATTTGCATTAGTTTATAGTTCTTGAATAAAGTTTTAACAATTAGCACTGGGGTACTGGAATTTAGAAAAACATTAAAAATGAAAGTGTTTGAGATGTGTTCCATATTTAAGTTGCATAAAACAATACATAAACCCATTATTTACCTGAAAGAATCATGACAACCACTCTTTTCACAACTGAAGCAACAAAGGTAATGAAGACAGGACCTGAAAAGAGTTTGTTTCATCTACATTAAGAACAGCAAAATTTTAATACATTAACCTCTGTTCATTGTAGGATGAGTGGAAGTGGTTAATGGAAATGCAATGATACTGAAGCTTTGTAGTAAAAGCTAAAATAATATTTCTTTGGTACTTTCATCCAACTTACAAAAATAAGTTAAACAAAATGCCAAGTCGCAACAAAAGCAAAACGAGCAACTTTAAAAAATGTCCTTTATCATGAAAGAGAAAACAGCCAAAGCACATCTTAAATTTGAGGCACAAACGTTTGTTGACTTTGAACAAACACAACAAAACACCACAAACAAACAACTTATGATCAAGCATCACTCTTGATAATGTGTAAATCATAAATACAGTGTGTTTTTTGTGTTTCCCTACACTTAGCTCAGGACAATAAAAAACCAATTGCTGGTTTTTATAGCAATAAACTTTTTATAAAACTGACATTTATTAATACAAAATGAAATATTAATTAAAACTTTATGACTTTCAAAAAAGTATGAAATTTTAATTAGTTTATTCCTATTTATACACGTACACTATTATTAGAACTCTACTCATGTATTTCAGGTAGTTAGTAAAAATGAATCTCCAATTATCACAAGATTTTTTATTTCTTTAAATTTCATAAAAAAACTTTTATAAATTGGAAGTTTCTTCATAGTAAAATCACCTAATCGGAATGCCAACATAAAAATAAGTTTGTTAGTTTCCTCTGAAAATTAAAGTCTGGATATGAAATAAAAGGAAACCAAGAAATGGAAGTAATGTCAAAAAATTATTGAATTGATAACTTCTTACTTGATTTCTCAGATGGACTCATGAAAGCTAATTCCCTGAACACCACACAAAAAACCAACACCAAACTATGTAGGTCTGAAGAAATGGATCTGATTCTCCTTCTCTATGTGACTATATTGCTCTCTCTCTCTCATACACACATTAATGGCAGTTGAGCTTGTGTCACTTACAAAGTTTCAATCAAATACCCCAAGTGCAACACAAAAAACTAACACCAAACTATACAGGTATAGCATGCCTGAGTCTCCCTCTCTTTTTGAAGACATCACTCTCTTTCTCTCATATACTCATCCCCAGAAGTTGAGTATGCATCTGTGATAAATCTGCATCATTATCATAGTGAATACAAGGGGGGGAGAGAGAGAGAAAGTAGGAGATTACTTTACTTTAAGGAACTTTACCAGTTCTTCCACTACAAAATGTTATGTTAGTCACGTAAAGTGTTATATAAAACCAATGATATAATTTAAAAAAAAGTGTCTCTTTCTGTCATTGCCCTCTTGACCTTCTATACTTTCACTGATTCGAAAGATTTGTGGCTCACCAAATATTTATGGGGGAATACTTAAATAAGGTCAAGTGAGTATTGACAATCTAATACTAAATGTGAAAAATAAATTTTCCACACCATAATTAACAATCAAGGACAAAATTTCATCCAACTACATAGATAATGAATAGTTAAGAACATCCCATAGTGCAAGACCCCCATTTCATGTTTGTGTCACCTTGATCCAAATTTAACAAGAGTCTGAATGGCATTATAAAACAGACATAGATATGGAAATGAGACTGTCTTAGTCAAAACTTTATGGGAATCCATCATACTAGGAGTAAATGAACTAACTCTACAGTTTGAATATAAATTAGAAACTGCAATTCATGAGAAAACTGCAAAGTTAGTCCATTTACTTCTAGAAATAGAAACAAAGGGAATGGAATTCATAGTTTAAAAAAGGGTACCGGCCATTCCGATGCTTCATATAAATAGTCAAAGTTTAAATAAATTATACTAATTTGACCTCCCAGCAACTATCATAAAAAGTAATGTTTATGCCTAGATATGTTAGCCTAAACTCTTGTTGGTGTTCCCTGTGGAAAAAATAAAAAAATGGGGGAATTGGTATATAAGTAAAAATAAGTGATCCAAAACAATCCTGTGACCCTGATAGCATTGATTGAGAAATATCCCAAGACGTATGTTAAAAAATATTCAACTAAAAATATTGTTTACAATTATAAGTGGTAATTTCATTATTTTCATTGAAATATTAACAATTTTGCTAGTGGTTTTTAAAATTCTGGACATTGTACTTTTCAGTGCTACTCTTCTTTCATGAAGATAAGTTCTGTTAACAATTTTAATCATGGATTTCCTGATCAAAAAGACATTTTGGTGTTCATAAATTAAAACAGTATACAATGCAATCCATATGAAATGTAAGACATGATTTGATGAAAAACAAAAGCAATATTTTTAACTTTATTATCCACATGACGTTTATTGAACAGCACCAGGTTTTCGTTACTTTGCAGCATCTTCAGGTGTACAACTCCAATTTTTCATACCTTATATAGGGAAATTGACTAAAAGAAACAAAAAGGGGGAGGGGGATGAATGGGGGGACTCTAGGTCATGGTCTTGTGTAGACAACGTTGATGAAGGGTGGAAGGGAAGTCCCCCATGACAAGAGCCAACACACCCTTTTACATCTAGTATAGTCCGGCTGCATAGAAATGGTCCTTCTTGATGAATGGTGGGTGGAGTTACGACTACCTCCCCTTCCTTACTCTCTCACTCACACACTGGAGAAGAGGCAAACAATGTTGCCAGTTTTCCTCACAAAGGTTCAGGGAAATTAATATAAAATATTAATAAACTTCTTTATTGGCATGCTTAACATGAAAAATTACATATAACTCCCTATGTTAACAAACAAATATAAGTGTACAAAACCGATAGAGAACCGAAACGACAAGAGTTGACAACTATGATGACGTGATGCTGGTAGGAGAGGCACTGTAGGGGAAGGAAGAGCCCAGAGTGGGGGTAGCCGAGGACAGAGAGTGAGAGAGAGGGGGAAATTTTCTTACAGGACCACTTCAATGTGGTCAGACTCTAGCATGTTTGACTGGGAATCAAAAGACACAGGATCAAAACCTGATAAGAGCAAATATTTTGTTTAGAATCATTGCATTTCCATCTTCCTTGCTGTGTTTGTTGTGCATGTTGTTCTTTGTACTTTTACGTATTCTCATTTGTTTCTTAATTTTCTATTGTTTGCCATGTGTGTGTGTGTGTTATATTAATAATTATTATTTGTTGCAAGGCTGATTTAAGTGTGTTAATTTTAATTACAACTTGTGGATATTTTAAATTTAAATTTTGAAGAAATTCGTGCTAAAAGAGATTGTTAAATTTTTTTACCATTAACAGGTCCAGCTTAAATTATATTTGTGTTAGCTCCATAAATGAAGTATGTACTTCATTCTCCTAATTGACTTTAGTTGAAATAGTAAATTATCTGAGAATAATAGTAACCAGTAAACCAACCATCCCTAGAGTAAGTGGCCCCACAACCTGTGTAGCCACTTCCTCTAGGGATATTTTAATTATTTAACTATTTTAACTGTCATAGCTGATTGTGAGGTTTTTAGAAGTTTAACTAACACCTCAAATAACATTTTTTTTAAACTTATCGGAAGTACTTCTCTTGTGTACAGGTCAACTCAATTCTTTTCTTTGAAATTTCATATTTAAAAATTGACCTATACAAGCATATATATGTGTACATACATAATATACCAGTTACACTTAGGTATAAATATAATAAAAATAATACTTTAATATGTCCATATATGCATGCGAACTTCAAAGTATTTGTCCTTTTGGAGTGGTTGTTTTTATTTTAACTTCATTTTCCCCAGTCCACTTTTTTATTTAAATTGCAGGGGCTCTCTCTTCTGCTACAACTTAAAAAAATATATGAGGGTTTGCATCTAGTTTGAGTCACCTCTAAGTAGTAGTACATGGAAACATGTCTTGAAAAACCATAAAATACTATCCATGTGGACATCTGAAAACAAAAGTCTGAAAATTTGTGTAGTTATCTATTTGGTCAAGATTCAACCATTAATTAAACTACCGTAATACAAGAACAAATTTTTTGCCCATGAGAATAGGGAAAGACCTAAGTGAAGAGTGAAACAATCAGGCTAAGTGAACTATTAGGCTTAGTAATTACTATAGATGAAATTTGTGAACCATTATGTTTCATGGTTATAATTAATTTAAAAGTACCTGGAAAATATTAGTTTCAGATTCAAAATGATTCAATGATTGGAATATTGATTCTCAATTTCTTAGAACATCCAAACTATTTCATATGATTTAAAATATTACTACCCATGCTTGCATAAACAATTGGATATCTTGTTCTGTTTTTATACATCAATTTTTTTCTCAGTATGTCACTGATGATGGAAACTTTGGCTTATCACAAAATTGCCATAATTTTCGATTGAGGTTGTTGCTAGCTATATGTACAATAGCAACAAAAGCGTACAAAAATGAGAAAACACAAACTGGAAATGACAACAAGTGGACTGGACAAAAATAAGCATGAGATAAAAAATATGATTATGTTAAGGTGAAAGAAACCATAATTACCAGTAACAATCATAATAGCCAGCGGCAATATTTGAGAAAATGACCATACACACTGCCATATATGTGAAATACCTTTAATAATTACAATTAAAATAAATATAAATTATATTTACTGCTTTTAAATATTTAAAAAAATCAAAGTAATGTCTTCATAACACCGAAAAATATGGAGAAAATTCAATGAATGCATTGAGAATAGAAAATATATTGCTTGTAAATTAAAGTAACTTCAAAATCCAATTAAAATGAAATATTGTTTTTGAAAAGACAAAAATGTGTTTGAATAGTCATGAATCCAGATTTCTTACATTATACACAGAAAATTCATGCAATTCAAGTAAAAAATATGGCCATGTTAATAGAAATAAGAACTTTCCATGTAAATAGTCACTGAAAGAAATGTTTGAACTAAGCTTGGAGCAATACATCATTTGACATATTTGGTATGTATAAAAAAATGACAAAAAGCATGGAAAAGATATTACACATACCATAACAGTACAAGAGGGTGTAAAGCATGTAAAACAGCAGACAGGTACAAAAGGAACACATTTAAATTGTGTACACGCCCTAAATGAAAATTTGTACAATTTATCATTTTGAATGGTACTTACATTTGTTATTGGATGCCTGAGAATATGGAAACTAATGCAACACAAAATATTTTCCATTTGATGAAACTGGTTTATAAAATTAAACCAACCAATTTCAATTCAATTTAGTAGCCAAACATAAATGATTAAGAACAAGGGTAGCTTCATACAAAACATTTCTTCACCAATTACAAATTATTTACAAAATGATCCAATGCACCTGAGGTAGGATTTAAATTATAAATCAACTTTATTATGTGCAATTGCGATAAACTCTAGTAGAAGCATAAATAAAAAAAATGAAACTTATTATGAGTGATGTTAGCCAAATGCCAATTGATTCCTTGAAAATATATTTATTTACATACATATTTAAGTAGCAGGAGACTCCAAAATAAAAATACATATTTAGCAGAAAATGTAATCTTAGGAGACCAAACATTATGCTTGATACATTGCTCCATTTTTCTTTAAAAAATGTATGCTTTAATGTTCTAGCACAAAAAATTTTAAATCTTTTATATCTCTTTTAGTCCTAGCCAGAAAAAATATTACCACCATCACATTGCCAGTGCCAATACCTACTGGCAATCACAAATACTTAACAGCAATTGGGGAAAAATTGAGTTAAAGCAACAAGGCCCAATTTATGGTTGAGTAAAAGATATGTAGTTAAAAACACTGAAAATACATCTACAATTGATTAATCTACATTTAAAATACTGGAGTTTCCGTCTATTTCTAAAGCCAATTTTTAAAGTGTCTAATTTTCTTATTTTTTGCACACACTTTATTTGGCTATATTTATTTTATTAACAGTTGTATCAGCAGCATTTTATTGTTAGTGATTTTGTAAGAGTTTTTGGGTAAAACGACATTTTATGTATGTTATGCTACTGTCACCTCATCAGAGACAATACATTAGGACGTAACTTAAGAGAAGCTCCACTTAATGCCACTGAGAAGTGTTAATATACTTTTGTCCACGACTGAAAATTACTTAGAAAAGTGGAGCAGAATTTTCATAACTGATACAGTGAATCTGTCTTTAAAAAAATATAGCATTTAAATTACAATTAGTTTCAAGGGGACTAACATATTATTTCTCCATAAATTCAGTACTTCAACTCAAAAATGGCCTTAGGTGATAGAGGGAAAAATAAAAATAAAAAGTTACTTTTGTATCAAAAATAAAAATGACACAAACACTCAACATACTAGAGAGTGACAAGTATTGCTGCACTTACCCCCGTGACCAGAGCTCCACTTTGATGGCTTGTCTTTTAAAAATTCTCTGACATGGCCTAGCTGTGCGCTGCATATTCAGTAGAAATGACTGTTCATAGACTGGGTTATTACCTCTTATTGTTTGTGTTTTGTCCTTCTGTGGAGCATCCTGTTTGAAAGAATGAATAAAGAATAATTGTGTGACAGCACTCAAAAAAACTCCAAGATATCTCAAGCATCCATAGGGACTCTAGCAAAATAAGTGGACATTTAAACACCACCCTCCTAACCTAAATAATTACAATTATCAGGAAATTGTTTGGATGTATCAAATTCTAATTAGGAAATGTGTAGATTTTATCAAAAGTGGTTTAATTGAAATTACTTTTCAAGTTTACCTTGTGAACAATTTCATAAAGCACCTTGAAAAAGGAAGTTTTTACAAAAACCTTACGAGGACATAAGGATAAAAAAATATGCTTCACAGTCAACAGATTCATGAATGGCTTCATTCTTATCAAGGTGCAGCATTGGAAAAACTTGAGAAGATGGATTCAGACATTGATAGCTTCATGAAGTTCAAGATAGCATTTCAATATCTCATGACTTGCTATGCACAAACTCCTTCCTTTCTCCACACAAACTTCCATGCATGATGTCTTCATGAAACCTTCAACCTCATGATAGTCCAGTTGATGAAGGTTTTTCGGTCCAAATTCTTTGGGACAACAATGATTGTCATGAAGTTTGGACAGTAAGTAGGGAATAGGTCCAGTAACAAAAGTGATGTAGTGCCGATGTGTGCTTTTACCTTGGGGAGGGGTGCAACCCTTTCTCAGGGGTGGTAATTTTCACATAAGAAAAAAACGCAGAAACTGATAGAGGGGCAAATTGTAAGAAAAATATATTCTTAAACATTTTTTTTAAATAAATATTTTTCGAATTATGTGGAATTGAAAATGTTGATTTTCCATTTAAAAAAACCATGTTTTAGATTGTTTTTTCACAAATAACTGGAGAACCGTGCATTTTATAAAAAAAATCATAAGCTGAATAAATGAAGCTTATAAAAGAACGAATTGATTTTTAAAAATTTATTTAGATGCAATACATACTGAGTTATGGCTTATTGTAGGAAACTGTTGGTTTGCCAAACACGAATTTTGGTTTTCTAAAGGTTGAATAACAGGAAAACGATGAATTTTTAGAGAAAAACATTAATAGTCTTTTTTAAAGTAATTAAAAAAACCTTCATAATAA
>WURS02000019.1:2639130-2661023 GCA_011762765.2 Rhinocypha anisoptera
GGTGGTCTCATTTGACTGTGTTGGCCTTAGCTTATCTCACAAATAGTAGTCCCAGGATGACAGACAATCTCTTGAACCTCCTTTTATTTATGGAATCGTAATTGTTAACCGTAGGTCATACCTTTACTATGATTGTTCATGAAACGTTGCCAAAGATACTATCGATGCTTGACGTAAATTAGTTACGTGTGTGTGAGTATTGGTGATAATATTTTAAATATTTTTTAATGAAACGATCTATTTTCAATGAATTTGCGGATGGATTGATACAACTACTTCATTGCTCATTTTCGCCCGTTTTTGGTGCCACTATAAATGCTGAAAGAGGTGAGTTCAAATGACCGTCGGCTGTAATGAGTGTGCGTTATAATGAGAGATTTTTCGTCATTTATCAGCTCTCGTTTAAGTGGACTTTACTGTAATTAACATTTGAGATTGGTAAATGATTGTATTAAACAAGAGTGTGCAGACATTAATTTAAGTCAATCATATGTTGGTTTATAATAACTGGGATGCAAATTTAATATTAATAGATGTCTTACTACCATTACTTCAAGTATTAGTTTGCAAAATGGGGATCAGTGATCACAAAATAAAACTTTAAAACTTCAGGTCTATGAGGACTTTCATCAACCTTTATAGAATTTCTTGTGTTTAAGGTATTCTATGAGATATAGATGGGAGAAAATAAATATTTTCGTGGATGGTTGATTCAAAGTGGGACCAGATAAAATATTTAAAACATACCTGAAAGAACTGAGATGCCGGTGAACCTTCCTTGGGTGGTTTTGAAACGTGCATGTACAGGGTCTGATTATGGTTGGACGACATGGATCCAAGAGAATCTAGGCATAGTACAAACAAAGAATCCTGCAATGAAAATTAATAGTGTGTAACACACTTTTGAACAATGAATGACATTACTTACTCCGGAATCATAAGTTTTACTAACTATTTTTAGTGCTACGCCAGTGCTTCATCTAAGTATGCATTTTTAAAGTTTAATTAGCCCATTTGATAATATATCCTTCCCTCCCATTCAGCCTTGATGTTACTCAACTTCAATAATTTTATACTGATTAGTATAAAAGCTCATATAAATTAATCTTAAAAGTATTTTTTCTGACAAAATACAGCTGCATTTTTTTATTTTCTGCATATAACCACCGTTTTGTAATTATGAACAAACATTTACAACCACCTTTTGTAATACAGGAGCTGGGCAATTAGAATCACTGAACTAATGTGCCAATTGCAGTTTACTGCATTACATTTTTAATCAGACAGAAAACAACTTAACAATTAGATACCTGTAACAATGTTGAATCAGAGGCATCTAAATGGTCTTCCAGCCATCGCTTGCTCCCTTGGAAATTGAACTTCCCTGCGCTGGACAAGAGGAAGAGAAGGTTGACATGAGGGTGAGAGCGAGGTTGCGAATAAATGTGGGAGAAGAGGCGTGCCAGTTCCAAAAGGAGGGCCACTCCTGAGGCATTTGAATCAGCTCCAAAAGAGAGCTCCTAGAAAAAAGTGCAATCCATAATTAAGGAATCATGCATTGAAATTAAATGGGCTGAAAATGCTTACATGGGTAAACTTACACATTAGGAAATATGTAAGCAGAGAAAAATTTAATTTTAAATACCACATTCTAAAAGCAAACAAAATGTTTGTAAGAATTTGGACTGACTTTGAGAAAATCACTAAGCATCTAACTGTTTATCAGGTGACAAGACCTGAACTATTATGTTACGACTTAAAAATAGCAGTTAACCTACTGGAGCAACTCCAAAGCTGTCATAGTGGGCAACAATTGCTATTGTTGGCAATTTTTCTTCAAAACCATAGCCAGGTAACTTCCCCTGGAAAAAAATATTGGAAGTAGTTGGGTAAAAATATAATTAATGATTTTTAAAGTTAAAACAAATCTGTTAACTGCAAAGTAAAATATAAAAATCTAGTCATAAAAATATGTTTGAGATGATATTAGATAAATATAACCAAAGGCCACAGGAACAAGCATTGTTATTTTATACCAACCTGTATGTTGGCAACAAACACATTGGTCATTGCTGATGCCTGCCCAGAACTAACAGATACTTGATAACCATTTGCTGACACTGAGTTCAAGAGGGCTGAAAAAATTAAAATGCATGATTACTACATAACCAAAATGGAACGATAGGAAACTGCATAACTTCAATAAGTGTTATTGCAAACTGGAGGCCAGAGTCACTTGCTTTGATAGTTTCAGCATTGCTGATGGTATAAGACTATCTTTGGTGATTCCAAAGACTCAACCCTGGTCGAGAGTTAGGATGAGAGAGGATGGGGCACAAGCTGCACATCAATAGTAAGATGGTCTCAGAGAACATCATTAGCGGATGGCAAATACTTGAAAACAAAGGGACAAGATATACAGAAAGGCTATCATAAGATAATATCAGAAGGACGTTGGGTCAGAGTAGTTATATATTCAA
This sequence comes from Rhinocypha anisoptera, assembly GCA_011762765.2. Taxonomy (NCBI): domain Eukaryota; kingdom Metazoa; phylum Arthropoda; class Insecta; order Odonata; family Chlorocyphidae; genus Rhinocypha; species Rhinocypha anisoptera. The sequence goes on from WURS02000019.1 coordinate 2,641,611, forward strand.
GAAATGAAACATTACGATGATGGGCTGATTATTAAGCATAATATTCTCTCTCAATTATTGATCATGGGATCCTCTACAACATTCATTATTGGTGATTCTTTTTAGGCTAAATCAAAGACAAAAAAATCATTAATATAATTGGGGTTACTTCCCTTGCCATCTTCATTAGCATAGCCATAGCAATCCATTCATTAGAAGGATGGAAAGGAGATTGCTTTGACCTGACTAGGGGCACCACTTAGCAGTACCCAATGTAATGCAATGCAATGGCCAAAACATCATTACATTGGGGCATAGAAATGTTTTGAAGATTTGGTCTCTATTATTGTACGTAACAGAATATATATTCTGGTGAGAAGTTGATTCATAACATTTTCACAGACAGACAAAACAAATGTTTTTTATGCTTATTAATAATAAGTAATTAACACCTTGAAAAGCTGATCGTGGTCGGCTGTCCACAAGAAAGCTGGATGATATGTCCTCAATAATTGAGACCAACTGAGGACTATGGTATGCGAAATATATGGGAATGGAGACTGCGCCCTGGCCCCACAGGAGGGACTCCTCAGTTTCCAAAATTTTCTGAAATGGAGAAGAAAATTTAGCTTCACAAAGTACTTGACAGAAACTTTTTTGATGTAAATAACATTGATACCAAAACATAGTGATGAATACTCTGAAACAGGTTCTTGTAATGCCTTCAACTTTGGCAATGAATACTATCTTGTGAGATGGCATGAATTACTATGTTATACAATATGATGGCATCCCTCATAAAACATGAATGAGACTCGAGAGGGTCACTACAAATAATGCATATCCAAACGAGAGTAAATGCCTTGTTCATTTATTTTTTAATTATCTCTTACATGTGTGAATGTTGATGTGGAAAGAAATCCTCAACAAACCTTTAATATGTGAGTAAGTGAGAAATTTTATTTTTATCTCTTCCTGACTGAATGAGATATTTCCCAACATAGCGATTTCTTATTATTTGACTTTATTGTTTTAATCTCAAAAATAAAAAAAAATTGAACAGCTGATTTTTAATTTTTGTACACATTTTGATATTTGCATGTCACTTTTTTCTTATGTTCCTACCCTCCATCCCTCCTTTCCTTTGTGCCCTATTTCAAGAGGTCTGGGTAATTAATCCCCTCTATGCCTCATCTATCTGTCTTCTCTGATGCATAGGTCCAGATTTAGATCAATAAATTTTTTCCACTGTAAATATACTATAAAGTGGAAACTTTATTTCAAATAAACTCAGAAAATAGGTTTTTACTGACATATATTAGGGCTCATATGCAACAGCTCAGTGTCAGGGGTATGTAACTTGACTCGTTTCTAATGTTGTGTGTTTGAAGTTTGCTACTCGGGGAGTTTTGCATTTTAATATTGAGAGAAATATTCACCTGGTTTGGAGGTTCTCTCTACGACTTATACCATAGTACAGGGAGGAAGGTTACAGACTAGGAATAATGCTGAATGATTTCAAAGTAAATTTAGAAAATTCACAAACGTCGATATACTTTGAAAAATAGCGATTATCTCTTTTCCTTGTCTTCCTACTTACTTGCTTATCCTCAGCTGAGACACTTCCTTTAGGTGGAAGCATAAGAAGAAGAGCCCCTGCTCTTGGGGATATTCCAGTTCCACTTGCTCCAAGAGCATCTCTTAATAAATGAGATGACACGGAAGCTAATGGAGCTACGAGGCAATGTCGCTGAGAGGAAGGAGCAGATGATCCCCAGCTCTGCAATGGGCGAGCTTCCAAGCTAACTGGAGCACTACGACACCCTGAACATTATAACAGTAAACGTGATTTTATGGACTGGAAATTTACCGAATCTAAAAACTACTTGGTTAAAGGTCGATCACGTTCACGAAACGCTTCGATCTAAACAGTAATTTTCAATAAAATAAACTCAAGAAGTAAAAGTGAGCACTCACCATGTGGGATCCCATGCAAATCGAAATGCTGCATTCTATACGCTGGAAATTCATGAGCAGCTGAGACAGGATTTACGGGTGATATTATAATGAATATTGGAAGGGCGATAATTAGGTAGTACGGGAAATATCCTTTGAATATTTCTGCAAACTCATCCGCTTCAAACCACATCTCGCTCCCTTAGAATTATTTTATTTCTTGAATCTTTAATGATGTCCAGCTGAATTTTGGTAACACTGAAATTTTAGAAAGAAAAGAAGTCGGTAAAATAAGAACGTTACTGTTATAACAAGTGAGCATTAAGTTGTTAATTTAATTACAATATCGGCAGAGTAACTTAATATGGACATCTGAATATCGTATAACAGCTAACCCCATCTAGCGTTAAAGGGTTGAAGGTGTTTTACGTTTCTTCGCCTGTTTAACTAAAATTGTGGATAGCAGAACCAAGCAGAACCGAGGAAAACATTTCAGGTAATTAGGGTAGGCAAATACAAAATTTTATGATGTAGTTGCGACATAAGTGAATAATGTACTATTGAGTCATTCTGTTATGTACTATTGTCATACTATTGAGTAAGAATTCTGAGCTCTCACGAAAGTTTACTTTAAATTTTAATAGACATAAATATCAAATATTTGAAATTGACAGGTGGTATATCCACGTAGGTAATTTTTGGTTGTATCGCTTGATTTCAAGTGGTGACTTTGTTTCAGTCTACTCTTCCTCGAGTTAAACATATGCGAATGGTGTTATAGTTATTGAATCGTCAAAATTAAAGCTGAGACAGATTGGGCTTCATTGTCGTTTGTGTTTTTCACTTAAGTTATTTATTTGAAGGATGAAGGACTTCTCAGACCCACTTGATTTACTGGAGAATAGAATCAAACTGCTGGAAAATCGTGTAATTGGACATTCCAATAAAAGTGATGCGAAAACGTCGGTAAGTATAAATAAAAAATTGAAGTACAAACACTTCGTAATTAATCTCGGTTTGATCGTAATTTTATCAGAATTTGACGTGTGCGTTTATTCTTTCATAGGTAACTTTGCCTTAAAAGACTAAAGTATTTTCTGATTGTCTCTTATTACAGGTGATGGATTCGCTTTTGGTCATAAACTCTCAGATTGCAAACGCCTTATCTGGAAGGGAACAGGTGACTGCAGTATTAAAAAGACGTAAGCCAGTTGCCCCTTCGTAAATTTTTTCGTGTTATATTCTACAGCCACCGACGGTAGGGCGGCTAGTAGTTGTTTTCTCATTTGTTTTGCAAACTGTCTCCCATACTCAAGGCTAGAAATTTGTGATTGTTGTTTTACCATTTATAGGACTTTCTTCTTATCCAAATTTATACGTTCATTGTTTATCATTCAAATTATGCTGCTGCAAATTATTTATTCCGTTTGGTAGTAACCTGTCTATTGCATCTAAGTTTTCTATTCTAAGATTTTCTTGTAGCTCTCCAACCTGCCAACCCCCTCTTAGATACGCTGATCCTAGTTCTAACATTCTCCGTTTTCTGCTTTTTATACACCAACCTTGGCCTACGTCTTTGGTACTCCACCCCATGGCTCCCTTCAAATGTGGTTTTTAATAAACTGTCATGCCTCACTACAGCTTTATCCTATTAGTTTCCCTCGTTTTATTCTATGCATAGTCTTACCATAAACTTTTTTCTGTGGCTCTTCGGAATACTTTTTCATTGGTCATTTGCAGAAAGTATATCATGTATAACAAGCAAATTTGAAGTCTCTAAATGATTTCCATGTGATGAGAGTAACAACAAAGCAGGTGTCTAAAAGGTTTTCTTTTATTGTAACTTTTGCTAACATAAATTGAACAATGTACGCAGTAATTAATTTCTATGAACATAGAAGATAATAGTTAAGGTTTTTCTTTCATTCACCATGTATGATATTAATATTGATCACTATGAAAAAGTGAAGATCTAAGAAGTTTCAATTCCTTGTGAATATCATCAGTGCATCCATAAGACATGCATACTTTGGAATACAATAAGGTGTAAACAAGTTTGTCATGCTAGTTTGTGAAATCTTTTAAAAACTTTGTCTGTGTTTATTTGTAAATAATGTTGACTATTCTATCTGCATATTTCCTTCTGTAACAGTGAATGAGTTGGAGAAATTCATGGATCCAAGTTATGGTGATGACATCCCTCTCAGTGCCAAGGCAAAGTTGGATGTAATTTTGAGTATGAAACCAGAACTTGAACAAAACATTAAACACTTTCAACAACTCCAGAATTTGAAAACGGTACTGGATAGTGAGCATATAAAGAGTAAGCACTTTTTCAGCTATTTAAATGAATGGTCATACTCTGTTAGAAAGTAAGGAAATTGACGAGTGAGAAATTAGCTGTCAGTCCCAGTGTGCCATACCTTCATTTTTTAATGTGAAATTTGACCTTCTAGATCAGTGTTTCCCAAACTTTTTCGAGCCACTGCCCCCTATTACTCCATAAACCTATGCACAAATGCCCGCCAAACGTAACTTCCTTGTTTCTTTTCGCCCACCCTAGACCAAAGCACCGCCCCCAAGTGGGCGGTAGAGCCCACTTTGGGAACCACTGTTCTAGATCTATAATTGGCAATATTTTTTAACATCTATTTCTGCGTTCTACTAGAATTCATCATCAGCATTCTGCAGGATTTTACCATGTAGTTTTCATCCATATGAAGATAAAGTATTCTCCCTCCTAGCCTTTATTTATTATGTTATAAATATACACTTGTTCTCAGTGACTAATGCATCATCAATTTTGGTAAAGCAAGAAAGGGATAGGAAAAGAGTAGGCATGTGAGATGTGTTATAAAAAGAGGCAGAGGTTAAGCAGAGCTTATAATAGATATAATGTTATTTTATATTTATTTAATTTATGCTGAAAGATGAAGTGGTATTTAATATTGTCCATAGACTGGCTGAACCTATATGAATCTTTCTTTAGTCATTTGCTGTGATGAGTGCAATATAACAGAAAAATAGTTATTTATTCTTGAGCTTTTATTTATAATTAAGTTAAAAATTTTCTCTTTAGCAGTGTTAATGAAAATTTAAATCTCTTTTATACTGTGCATAATTAACTCACTTATTCACAAATTTCATGTCCTCATCACTTTTGCTCATCCATAAACACATTTTCATTATTGTTTACTTTCATGCCTCAGTGATGGAAAAGTCTATGCAGGATTTTAGAATGTTTATTCGTTCTCAAAAACCTATTCCTAGACTTTTTCTATTATAATTAAATGGATTTCTTATTTTTATCCATTGTTGTGTTTTTCTATAACCCTGTACCATTATAGTATACATTCATTATTTTTATTGGGCTTCTACATTTTAGTTTTTCTTTATCATTTGCTCCACATGGTTTAAAAAAATACTAGTCACCTTTTTCATCTTAATGCTTTCAATCAACTGTGAAAATTAAAGTTATTAAAAATATTTATATTGAGTCTGTAAATGTCCACAGTCTTTCATCAAACCTACATTATTTCTGTATTAATCCAACTTGTTTTATTATTTTAACTTTTCTATCTTTTTTCCATGACAGTGCATTATATTTTCATGAATGACTATGGGATTGCTCTGCATGCCTATTGGGTTTCCACCACGTTCATTAGCGTTTCGCAACAACAGTTTTGCCGGCATTCCAGCTGGCGTCTTAAGGTCGAAGGTGCCAATCCACCAATCTTGATGCAGCCACGGGACGGGATGCCCTATATATAGGCAGCGGAAAACTCAGCAATATACCTTCAACCTGAAGATGCCAGCTGGATTGTTGGCATAACTATTGCCATGAAAAGCCAATGGACGTGGTGGAAGCCCAATAGACATGCAGAGCCGTCCAAATCCACGCTGAAGAAATCTAAGAATGTAATGCAGGATATTTAATGCTCTTTCTACTTTTTCTGATTTACATTGATAATAACTATTGAAATGATTGTAATAATTTAAATGAATACATTTGAATCATTATTTATTGTAGCTGAAGTATTGTTTTTATCTTTTACCAGTAGTCTTGATATTTGACTGTTCAGAATTGATTATTAAAAGCCATGAGAAATTTATAAGTGGTCACTTTTACATTTTGGGTGATAAGAACTCATTACTGTATATCCATAATGAGGGTGACTTAGGATATACATAACTTATAGTTTCAACAGTTTTCAAAGCACTGCGGCAACTACTAAGTTATCCCCATTATAAATATCCAGAGATTCCATGTCTGATTTGATTATGTTTCTTCATTAATGTATGTTATATGTAGTTAGATTGAAAATGACATATTATGGTTTAATTTAAGCTAATATGTAGAATTATTTTATTTTCAGATATTCCAGCTTTGCAAAGTAAACTGGACCAGTTGATTGTAATTGAATTAAAAAACAAAGAACAGTCTGAATGTGTGACAAAGGAGATATATGATTTGATAGAACAGTACAATGATATTGTATCCTTTATAATATTTTTTCATTAGTTATACCTGTGAAGAAATTCTCATGTTATCATTTGTTGGCTAACATTTAAAAAATAACCTTTTCCTTAGAATAACTGGGAGTATATGGGTATCATTTTATCATTATTTTAAATAAGCAATATTTTAATTCATTACATGTAATATCAGGTGAAGTAATCAATTGGTTCATTGTCCAGTAATAATTGTCTTTTTTCAACTAAAAAATGAGTGACAAAACTTATTATGGCTTATTAGGAATTCAAAAAGGAGTTTATCAAGTTTGTACTCTTTAGGGTAAGAAAGTGGTTAAGGTAAAAAGATATCTGAAATAGAAAATTAACTTTTTGTAAAAAAAATGGTAAGATTTCTCCTTCACTATTTTAGTAGAAAAAGTATGGTCATCCTCATGAGTCAGTCATACCCATCCCCAGGGGTTCTGGGCAATCCCTACCTTCAGAAGTGACCCACCAGTTTTTCAGAAAGAAAAAGAATGAACAATAAATATGATGACATTTTTGCTTATGTTTGTGAACTAATGCAGTCACCCCATGATTTTTAATCAGTTACCTTTGGATTGTAGGAAATATTTTCCCATCGTAGAAACCCTCTTAATTATCAAAAAATGTAAAAAGAGAAATACAATAAAACATTCATTCCCACCTGGTTGAACCTTTCCTTCTCTGAAGAGAATTTGGAAGGTGAAACAGTATCAGTTATGGGCACTTGGTTGTTCGCCCATGTTCCTTTTACTCCTTTCAACCCCTATAACCAATGGAAGTAATGCCCTGCATGTCTGTTTTAAAATGAAATTACTCCATTAAGAGTATATTCTCTACTTATACCTACTATTCTCTACTACCGCCAACTTATAACTTCCTACTTTAGTCAACTCTTTCCCATTATAGAAAATGTCATTACTTTCATTATATTTTAATTTATTTTCATCTCTAACCTCATCCTGGTCTTACAATTCGCTCAGCAAAGACTGTAGATCTTTGGCTGACTAACTAGTGCTTGGTCATATGTGAATATGACTCAATATTATTTTCACCCACTTTAATTCCTAACTCCAGAGATTCCTGGGCTTCATTTACAATCGTGTGAATACAAGTACACTAATGAATGGTAGACAATTTGGGACTACACTAGGTGAAATAATACTTAAAAATGAATTCAATAGCCAGTATTAATTGGGGAGGGGTGGGGGGCATGGATTTGAGGAAGTGAGGACTAGGATGAGGGAATGGTGAGGATTAAGAAGGGACAGTGTAATGGCTCGTTTGTTCACTTGATGGAGAATCCATCGACAGTGGGTGCCAGGAGGACCAGCTGGATGTTGGGGGTCCATGAGTAGCATGAGATAATGGGTGGTCACTGGGGGAGAATGAGAAAGGTGGAATGTGTTGTAAAAAAGGGGAAAAGAAAAGGGAAAGAGGAATGAATAGTGAAGGGTTGAAAGAGAAGGGGGAGGAAGCAACATCATTCTCATAGACAAGCCATCTTCTTCAGGCTAAAGGAGATAAAGGAATCATACCCAGTAGGCCAGGTTAGCCTGCTGGATATATCCACTGCATAACAACACAGCATATGGTGGGTAAGGGATAGGAAAAAAGGTGGGAGAAAGAAGAGGTAGGTAAAACTATTGATAGATTTGCAGATGTAAATACATTCTTAGGGGTCCATGAGATGGTCTGGGGAACTTTTTATGAGTGGCAAGTCTCAAGGAGATATTGTATGGTATTTTTATATTAAATGTTTAGTGATGTTGGATTTTCCTGGTCTATTGTATTTAAAGTGCACTAAATATTCTTTAAATCTGGTATGTTTTGTTGCAAGGTGAGGGGCATCAGATTTGATATGCACCAGATTTATGGAGGGTAGGCTATCTTTGGCATGGGAAAACCAATATTTTAATTTGACTTTGTTTGAGAAAGAAAAATATATACTGTTTAAAAATAGAGGTAAGGTCATGAGTTAAAGATAGAGAGAGTTCCGTTAATTTAACTGTTGTCCAGCCTAGGCAGTGTTCTTGTTTAACACTCAAAAAATACATAGATCAATACAATATATAGTGTGTGCACTTTAATTCTTACACAATTAAGCTTAGTACATCACAGAAATCCAGCATTGACATCTGCTGTTAACAAATGTTTGCTGACATGACATTATCCTTGTAGACCTCAACAAGTTGGCAATGGAACTCTGCTGGTAAAATGCCCTTTAAAATGATCATGCAAAAAAACATTATCACACTATGCATTTCCATGTATGACTAATTTGCCTTGAGTCCTACCTTCTTACAACTGACATTCATGATTCTGATGCAACATGTGCATCATTAAATGGCTGTGTGATAATGCCTTGGTCTTTGACTATGCACCTGGGGGGAAATTTGAACAGATGGAGTATGATATGTGACAACTCTTTTTACCTTACTTTTTAAAACACACTCATTTATTTTTCACTGCAGTAGGAATTTGTTCTTTTTTAATACTCAAGAAATATTGAATTATGATTAATTATCAGGGTAATTTAAATTCTCTGTTCTCCATAATTATTTCTTTGCTATGCAGATTTTATGAATGACCTTAACTTATCAATAGATCAACTCTCTTTCTCAGTCTTTTGTTGTCTGGGAAAGCACGGTGACCAACTGTGAAATTGCCAGGCAAATCAGGAAACCTGTGGACTAAACTATTACAATTTCTATGCTGGAGAAATGGATAATTTTTAAGATTTTTTATTAATATGCTATTTATCTTTCATTCATGTAAAATCTACCATTACTGTATGTGATTTAAGTTATTGTACTTAGAACTAAATGTTTTCATATATGCCTTTGTTATGATTATTTTATATAATAAAGTTGAGAAATGGGTAAAAATATTTTTTTTGTAAGTGTTAGCTGTAAACATAGGTTAACTTGATCATGAAAGGAAAACTTAGCTACAGTTAGTATTGTGAATATTAACTTAGCTTAATTAGACTCCTATTTGCAAATAAGTATTCACACATTAAATGCTGCTTTCCTTATTTCTCACATTAGCAAAATTTTTCTTACCATACTTCTTCAGGTTAAGTTTGGCTTAAAACTGGTGTATGATCCCCAAAGGCTTTCCATTGAAATCAAATCATAATTATATTGTTACTTATATAAATGCATTCAACCTCATTTCACTATCACTTTATTGATATCCTTAACATAATACATAGTAGCATAGAGTAAATCTTACTCTATGATATAGGTAGTTATTTTTTCCAAAGTAGGCGTTTACTATAGTTCATTGAAAATCAAGAAAATCTACTTATAGAGCTTAATATACAAATTGATGAAAGCAGGAATTCATTTATGAGTGCTGTGATAACTAAGATATTGTCCCATTTGAATAAAAGGGTTGTTGATACTGACTTTGGCAATACATACATAATGAGAGGAAAACTTGCTGTTAAAATGTGGTTTATAATGTAAATGCTTTTCTACTTAACCTCCTCTTTGAATAAAAGGTTATTTTGAAGTTTACACAGTCGCAGCCTAAACTAAGTTTAGAGTGGAGACTAGTCTTCAGACTGTGGCACAGCCAAAGAATATCATTTCTATGCAATGATTATCAATAATAAAAGTGTCAATTTCCACAAGAAACCACGGTTTTGAAATTCCCAAGGTTATCTTGAGAATGACACACTTATTGATACTCTCAAATATTGCATTTTCAAAAAGTAATACTTGAGACACTACCCTGTTTCTGCACCTATTCTCCAAGTATAGAAGACCAACATTCATGAGGGTTTTTGTGAGAGTGGGAGATAAAATGTTGGAACAAATAAGCTCCAATGTGTGTATTTGCAAGTCATGCATGTCATATAAGTGGGAGTTTTGAAAGGACTGATATATAAAAATATATAAAGAAGTAAGAAAAAATGATGATAATTATTTTCAATGTATATCAGGAAGGCATAAGTACAATTTAGGAGAAGATAAATGGCAGAGTAAAGCGAACATAAGTTGCTATTTTTTACAGATATAACAGGCGCATTTGCCGACTGGGTAAGCCTGGAGGGTAGCATGCTCACCAGCTAGCCCAAAGTTTGTGGGTTCGAGTCCCACCCAGGGCATGTGTGTTGGGTTCATCCGGATGGGTATTTTTCTATGACTTGAAGAGGTGTGAAATGACCATAGGCATGTAAACAAAAATATGACTTGTAAGAAACAGTCTCAGGCTTAACTTGGTGGAATTATATGTGGAAAGTGCAAGTTTTTTCTTCTCTCACCAAAAATATGACTACTACAATAAGCATATTTAATAAAGTATTGATATTTTGTGAAAATTAGCATAAGTATATGTGAAAGGAGATGAATAACCTTATCTAAAGAAGAATAAACTTAAGAAAGAAACCTGGTGGGAGAATTTTATTACTTGAAGTACCTACATGGATGAGTCATTAAATAGAGGAATGCATTATATGAAGTAAACCACTTAGAAATTTTTAACTGTTATTTGAGCAGTAATTGAAGAAAGGATTTAAAATCTCAGTTATAAAAGATTAACACTGTAAAAGTAATGCATTTATTTGCATATGTATGAGCAATGGAATCCATAAAGCCTTTATTAGAACTTTAAATCAGAAACTTCACTGATTACAACAGCAGATAAACGATTTATTATTTTTAGTGAAGTCCTAGCCATGGCCTGTTGATAATTGTGACAAATTAGCTTTCAGAGAAAGCAGGTGATGACACATTTTATGATAAAGGAGTCTAATGCTTCTAATTGGCTTATCACAGTAAGTCGCAGACTCTTAGTTTTTTTCTAGGTAGCATAAGGTTCATCGAGAGACCCTTTATTTTTCTCGTGTTATTATTTAATTTAATATTAGATGTGCAAGGAAAGTTCAATAAAGAGTGGTCATAAATTTTTATTTGCATAATAAAATGTGCAATCATTTATTTTTTGTTATTATAACCTTGATTAGTAATGCATATCATGGAAGATGATGTGCATATGTGGTACACATTTATTAAATTATATTGATTCTGTAATTATTTTGACAGTGGCCGCTGTTGCAAGCTTAAAATATCTCCAGTTAGTCTATGGCAAAGACGGCGATAACACGCGATGAGCAATACGCTACACTGGATTCTTTCTTTGAAATGGTCAACCAAGGCTAATGGTGAAGAGTATACAGCTTTAAGAGTGGCTATTTGCATGATGAATTATGCATGTAACAATATATGATAACATTTTATTGAAAAGTCCTCGTAAATCCTATTTGAACTGGCTCTGTCTAATTCTGGGAACCTTTAGTGCTATAACATTATTATTTCGTCGCATTTGAATTCACGCGCCACAAAATTCCAAATGATTGGCGCGAGTGCCACCAGTCTCGCAGAGACAACTTTCGCTCGCCAAAAACAATCACAATGCAGTACATGTAAGGAAGGAAAAGAGTAATTTTAAATGCAATTGCTGAAAAGCCAAATTTCGCATAGCTATTGGGATTGTTGGTCTGCTTCGACTCTCGAATAGCTGAGGTGATGAATTGAAACTTAAATCCTCTCTGAAATATTCACCACCAAATCACAAAGCTTTCCCGGAGAATAACATTTTCTTAAATTTCGTGACAGCAAATTAGGGTTTTATAAAGACTCGCTGGACTAGCACGATTGTCACTGGTTCTTTTCGAAACCCTTTACTAAGAACTTTCTCTGGTATCGTACTCAGGAGCGTATGCAGTATGAAATCGGCCATGGGTTATGCCATAAAATAAGTCATGCGTATTTACTACATGGTTAAAGTACTGCGTCCGAAACAATCAAAGAAATAATAAATCAACAGGGGAAATTATTTCGATCAGAGCCGGTCGGGTTAGCCTGATGGGTATAGCCACTCTGTGGTATAGCGCTCACCGACTAATCCAAAAGCCGAGGGTTCGAATCTTGCCCAAAGCACAGTCTAAACTATGTTTAGACTGTGCCCAAAGCATGGATGTTGCTCTTGTCTGACTAATAGTATCCTGAATGGTCGGCGTCATCAAGGAAATAACTCCCGTAAAAACTGTGCCGAATCCAAGTGACAAAGTGACTAATATAAAAATGGTAAAATGCTAAGGAGAAATATAAGAAGAATTTCAATTTCTAATCAGGAATATTCAGTGGCAAACTTCTCCGCCCAGTATTTTTGCAACATTTATCGGCGGAGATTACAGTGGCGAACGACCTTAAATTGTTGAAGGAAGTATCACACGCCGAGGTTATCCATTCTTCACTATTCTTCTGGTGCCGCCCAAATGTACACCATATATGTGTACATTTGTGTGGACCATAACCACAAATGTGGAGCGTTGAAAATACCCCACTCAGGATGAGCTCGTTGAACGAAAAAATAATTCCAGATGTTCATGGTTCTTGAAAGCATAAACCGACAATACTAAAGCTGAAGGAAATACGACAATGGAACTCATGCAAGTCGAGCAATGTGATGGTATAGCTAATAATATTTTATACATAGAACCCATTCCGAAATGTGATAATATTTAAGAGTTCAGTGGAAACCATTGTTGGAAAACACTGAAATTAAAGACTTGATTTCTTGAAGGCTCTCACAATTCCGCAATGATCCAACTGTATTTTTTTAAGTTGTTGAGAGAGTATTTAATCCTATAGCGAATATACTATCCTTTTGCTTAATAAAAATCTTAGTTCCAATTAGAAAACCATTAATTTTTTTGAGTGAACTCTTTTTTCTTGCAACATTCCAATGAGGCTTAAATATATCCGTGTTATCAGTAGTAGTATTTTTGTTTATAGGGTACTTCGACGGCTATGGTCATTTCGCACCTCTTCAAATAATAGAAAAATCAAATTGGACAAATACAATTACCATGCAGTGGGCGAGTCTCGAACCTACGACCTCTGGGTTAGCCGGAGAGCGCGTTAACCACCAGGCTAACCCGACCGGCGCATTCGTGTTGATAACACATCCCTAATTTTCGTGTATCAGTATATAAATTAGTTTACCGTATTACATTTAAAATACATTAGAGAAAGTTTGTACTGCGTATGTCCAAAGATATTTGATTCCTGCTGGCGATTAGTAAATGCCTTAATATTTTCCGAATAATATCCTCGTTGACGTAATAAAAGTTGTACGTTATCTTTCGTGGAGGATCCAATTGGCTTAGAGGCATCATCACATTTAATCCAGTATTCGCACCCAAACGGTGTGAGCAGCACTCCAAATGGACAGTTGCTATGAGAAAATTTCTACAAAATCTTGAGTTTCAAGCGAAGAATGCGATAGTGCTAATTAAAAGTTAAGCCAGAAGTTTCACAGTGTGAATTCTATCAATATTATGGAAGCCGAGGTAACGTTGTAAAACTCCAAGTTGCATTTTGATCCGTGAAGTAGACCACAACACCCAATATTCCATAGGATAGAAGATATTTCAGTGGTGGCTCATTATAGCCAATAAATTTAAAAAATCTAATTATATTTTATTTAGGTACTACGATAAAGACAGGAATGTGACTAAAAACTACTATAGAAATGATTTGTATTTGTAGAAAAATGACTCAGTTTCATGGAATTGTAGTTCAAATTCGCATGCACGTACTCAAGTTCCTTGTACCTACTCTCTTCCTTGGAATCCTTATTTTTGTAAAGGAAAATAACAAAAACTCCACGCGGAGCATTAGTGTGTGTTCTATGAACGGGAGTGAAAGAAAACTGGCATTCCACGTGCACCTTTGCAAGTTGAATTTCGGTATTTCAGACGGTAGAAAGATACGTAGGTTTCTGCTCAGAAAAAGCAGCACTAAGCAAGAGATCATAATTACAGCTCTGAAGTGAAAATCTACGAATTCCACCAAGGTTTGGATATTTCACGTCAAGGTAATGAGTTGAAGAGTTTATATGATGTCGAAGTCATTCACCTTAGAGATTATCTGTCTACTTATCATAAGTAGGTTTTGAAGGAGCTGGTTATAAGCTGAAATGTGATGTCCAAAATGTGGGCTCATTGTCGTTTGGAAAAGTTGTATAGCTGTGTTTCGACCGTATGGAAGGTACTGCACAGTGTGCATAATAATTACAATATAATTGATACATATGTTTCTCATTCAACAGCAAGGGAAGCTTTAAAAGGAAGAACAACACGGCTTTGATAGTTGATAGTAGAGCTCACCAAAGTACCACTAAGATTAGTAATGGAGATGCATTGGTAGGCTAACTGTTACGTTACAACTTACTCCCCCCGCTTAAGCCTTCTCCGTGTCCCTCAACACATCCTACTTCCCCGGATGTTTGATATATATTTTGGTACTAATTTAAAATTTTTGACCTGATGATGATGTAGTGATTTGAAACCGGTTTGAAATAAACTACGCTTTTTAACAGTGGAAATTTGTCATATCCTTGTCAATAATATGTTTGAATTCCACCACATCACGCCTGGAACTACGCAATTCAGTCGAGGAATTCTTTTTAACCGTGGATACTCAGAAAGACATGGTACGAGAGAAATTACAAAGTTAGCTACAAGTGCCTTGAGGTCTCCTAAGGATTCGAGTGACAATTGGTAGCATCTTCCGGACAGAAACCTAACTGTCTGGGATAACTTGAGTCGCCATACCATAAAACTATATATAACCATCAATCGATTCATTCAACTATACATAGGCCATCCAAATTACCAGTTTCGATGGCCTAGAAATGAAATCCTGCCGATAACCACATCATGAAGATGAAAAGGACGTGCAAGTCCGGAGGAAGGTGTTGTGCGACGCGATGGATGACGAGAGTTTAGAAGTTATGTGGTAAACCAGGAAGATGTCCACAAAGAGTGTGTACGAAGTCAATGAGCTTTTAGTTATCGCGCAAGCATTCGATTACGCTACATTGGAATCGCGGCCAAATGGTGAATCAATCAGAGGAATTGACCAATGTGATTCGTAAGAGGAAGCGGCATTAAATTTCGATTCATTCTTCTGCGCCGTGAAGGTAGGAGGTCGTACGATGTTTGATTGCATTGTAAAATCGATAGTATCACACGCCATATTTGTCGAAATAAATTATACTTTCAAGGCCAATTTCCTTTCGAAATTTATTTGGTCATTTTTTCTAAAATAAACTCCGAATTTTCTCTGAATCGTGTTGTTTATGTTGAATTTAAAAAATATAAAATTGCTTCCGAGTAACGTAAAACAATGTAGGGAGAAAAAGTTTTCTAAAGTTACAACTTGAAAAGTAAATAAAACCAAGTTGTTGAATGTAATCTACTATATGATTTATCTATTTATCACAAGAAAATGATTGATCTTAACTGGTGGATTTATATTAGTTAGTTGCATCACGGGCTTTAATTTGTTGTGCGTTCCCCGAATTTTTGGTGCCTAGTATAAATGAATCCTTGAATTGATAAGCAATTGACTGTAGACTGAGTCAGAAGTAAGAAAAAAACCAAAGAATACATAAAATCCACGGTAGCTTGCTGGCGATTAGCATGCGACCTTACTACGAATCCTTCCTCCAAGCATGCCTGTTAGCCATTAGCAAGGCATCACAGAAGGAACGAATTTATGACTTCGATCGTTGACACCGCCGAAGAATCTCATAGAAGGAAACACGATCACAAAACTCTCAGTGCAATGAACTTGAGTGTCATTCTAAGGCAAGGATCTCGATTATCGGCTGAACGTGCGAGTTTTTCATCGAATGGCAATCAGATCGATGAATATCTGTGAGCGTTTCGTTGTAATGACGTTAGTGTGTTATGTAATCTCACTTTTCAATGCGGACTATGCAAATAATCTTCCAAACGAAGCTCAGCGTGATGAGTTCCTCCCGCCGAATTAGTTATTGCCAATGGACTCCGCACTCGAAAATAAGGGACAACATCTTCATCCTAGTTTATTTCAACGTCAGACGTAAAATACCTATAACTGAACAGTTGAATCGTCAAATATTAGCGCATCGGTCTTCCGTTTATAAGGTAATTCATTGGCTTGACGAAGGACAAGAAAATTTATTTTCGATTAGAATTTAATTCTGCATGCATGTATTTGTGCGTTGACTTCCTATATAGAGGAAGAGGGTAACTTGTAAAATGTGTGATATTTGCCTGAAAATAAGCGAAACTAAAGATTGATTTTGGAATTCCTTTAAGGCATATCTATTCAATATTATTTTAATCAAGCCCCTTTCGATTGAGTATTTAAATGTAAGGAATTGGGAAAAAGCACAGTTTAGATCGGCGATCACCAGCATTTTCAGCCTCACGGGCCACAAAGTAGCAATTTTGAATAGCGCGGACTACTTGTATTTTTTGTAGAAAGTACAAAAATATATGCAATAACTATCATAAAAGTTCAGTTTTATCCATAATATATGAAGTATACGTTTTTATTTATTTAAAAATATTAGTGCGATATTTTTTACTCCTTTTTTTTTAACTCCTGTCCAAATTTCTTCACAGATCATCCGCAGACTGCGGATGGCAGATTGGCGGACCACCGGCTGGCGGCCGCTGATTTAGATCATTCACCGTTTCAAGGAAGGGAAGGAATACTAAAATGTCGAAAATGGGAAAAGTTTAAATAAAATTACCTCTATTGCGATTCTTATTTAAATATCTAATATAATTAAAACGGTGATAATGACGTATGTCAAATTAAAATAACAATCACGGAAAAGTATATCACCGAATTATGTTTCAATACATGATTTGGTCTTGATTTGAAATGCCGTGTGCATTCCCAAGTTTTTCTGATCCCACAGCCACCTTTTTAGGCTTAAACGTGAGGCGAATGGTGAATATGATTTCTAGTAACAACTAAAATCTCAATTAGGAAACTCAAATTGATATTGACAGCTTCCCTCTACCCGGGTTCCCACGGTTTCAGTTTAATCATTCAAGCCTCGGAATCTTCCGTCCTCCATTTGTCTTTCATCGAACATTCGCTGCTAGAAGAGGATTATGGCACGGAAATTGATGGTTATCATAAATATAAACAAAGGAGCGTGGCGTACAATAATTCAATAACTTTTTTGTCATTGAAATTTTCCTCTTTGGTCGTACTTAATGTCATTCAATTCATACAGGGTTACAGTCTCAATACAAGCTTTGGGCTTCAAATGTTTCCGATGCAGCAATTTAAACTACATTTCTAATATAAGGCAACATTAACTATATACACAGAGAATAATGAAATGGGAGATTTAAAGGGCACAGAGAATTTAAAGATATATACGCAATTAATGGTCGAACATAATAAAGTGGGAAATTTTCGGTGCCAAAAATCATCTCACTTTGGTGGTGGTGCTCAAGTTGGTGGATAATCCCTTAAGGTTTGGTGCAATTTTTACGGTAGTGGGGGGGCTTTCATGTGAAAAAGTGTGGCTTGTACAAGTTACATTATTTGAAAAGTGTAAAACGACAAAGTTTCACTGTGAATTTCAAGAACGAATTCAAAAACATGTTTCAGCATAATGCTGTACAAATGAGTCGCTTACTTAATTACAATTTCTCCAGTACACGTGATCGTTTTTGGTCGTTAGAAATTAACTTTCGGCTTCATTTTTTATGTGATAGTCGCTCTAAGACATTCAAGTTTCCACAAAATTCAACTTTATTAATATGTCGTGTGATATTCAATTTCGAAGCCTTAAGTTGAAAGTATATAAGCTTCCGAATCAAGAAATATTTTTTTCTGAAGTTCTAAAAGAAAAAAATTCGTCCATGTGGGTCCTATAGTAGCACTTTCTCGTACGCAATGGATAAGTATAACCTAAATATTACGGGTACCAGTATTTTCTTAAAATCTATCAGCAAAGGACATAATTATAAAAATAAGACAATATTTCAACACATCCCCAAGGGATACGCTATGCATTGGGTGCGAGACATGGGACATTATATAAACAAAAAACTGTCGCAAGTCTTGGTACGGAGAGAATGACGAGAATCAAAGGGTAAAAATTCTGGACGAACAGAGTGGTTAAGGAATATCGAAAAGTGTTGGGCGAAGGAAGAAGCCTATGGGAAATATGGCATTGGGATAGGATAGGCGTACAGCATTTTTGAGGTAGAATGGATTTATGAAGGCAACTATGAAGGTTAAAATTTTAATTCTAGTACTTAATTAAACTCGAATAAGTAATGGTTTTGTTTTTAGCGTGCGTCAACAGCTAGGGTCGTCTAGTACCTCCTCAAATCGAAGAAAAACCCAACTGGACGAACAAAAAAACGGGGACTAAAGGCGGAACAAGAAGCCTCCACCATGGTACCCAAGAAAAAAAATACATTGGAGACTACAAACCTGGGAAATCAGTAATTTAAGGAAGAGATTTATTATGGAAATGACAGAGTAGCCTTTATCATTCATCATGATGAAGTATTTATTTATTGGAAGGTTACGAACGTAAAGTAAAACGGACTCGATGCTTTCAAACCTTTTCACTCCTAGATGGAAAGGTAAAAATACTATACTCAAGAAGAGGTTACAACAAAACTATAACAAGTGGTATTTACATCTCTCATCATGCTACGATTTCATGGAATAATGTGGAAGGTGAAGTGGTGTACGGCGGTACTTGGAAGAACTCCTTCATTACGCGAAGAGAAATGCTAAATCTAATTCTGATCTCCCACAGAATTCAACTTTTTGAGACCACTTTCAAAGCAGATGATGATGTTCGATATCAGACCAGTCACAATACAGTAATATCCACGTGAACAAGCGTAGTTATTATTTTCTAGGGCGTCATCATCATCAGTACTTCAATCCGAAGATTGGTTGACTGCAGCCCTCCATCCTTTCCTATCTAGTGCGAGCTCTCTTGCTCCTTGGTAGGTCTTCCTTCTAACGTCTCTAATAATTTGCCCTATATATTTGTCCCTCGACCCTCCTCGAGGGGCCCTCCCCTCTATTTTTCCTTCTATTATATTCTTCACGAACCCATTATGCCTCAGGATGTGTCCTA
>WURS02000019.1:2668465-2679969 GCA_011762765.2 Rhinocypha anisoptera
GGGGGGGGGGGGGGGGGGGGGGGGGGGGGAGACGGGAGATACGTGGAGGGGGAAAGAAGCCGCTCGCTCGAGAGCGTAGGACGATGACCTCGAGGAGAGTGCGAAATGCTACGAGGACAATTGCGTTGACCTTGACCTTCGAGTTGAATCCCCGGAGAAAGTTTCATATCGAGAGCCCTTTCACCGCTCGAGAAATACGCGTATAACTTACATATAGTTTTGAGAGAGTGTAAGTAGAGCAAGGATTCAGAGCCGAGGACCTTCCTGCCTCCGCCCCTTGCCACTCTCCTTCGTGTGAGAGCAACTAGCGGGAAAAAAATCTCTGTACCTTATTCGCTGAACTTGTAACAGGTTGACGTTCCCTGGTATCCGTTCCCCTTGAGAATTTCGACCCGCACAAACTGTTGATTCAAACAAATTGAAAATATAAATGAAACAACTGACGCATTGTTTCGAGAGCGGTTGACAACAAAATTAATTTTATAACTGAATCAACCAATATAAAAATGCGTATTACGAGAAATGGTGCATTAAAATGTCCGTTTATGAAAGAGAAAGTTCCTTTGGTAGGTAATACATTTGAGTAAATACTGATAATACGCTTAAAAAATGGAAAAATCTTTAAAAGATTGTTTTTATGAACTAAATGTTATTATTTATAATAACAGCTGACAGCAGTTTTTTCATTGCATTTGAGTTCTGTTGATTCGGTGGAATTTCCGCTCGAAATTAATTTTAAGGATGCTTAAACGTAGGACATTTCAGAAAGTTTTAATTCGCTTTCTTAAACTACGAATTAGTAATTAAACTACTTGAAACGTTAAAAATTAGTACGAAACAGCTCCGAAATATATTGCTTGTGTCACAACCATCCTAATTCAATTCACCCCGGGTGTCATGCGCGTATCAAACAGTCTTTGCTGAAAAAAACAATGCATTTGAAAAAAATATGAAACGTAACGATTTTTCTAATTTTCAAGTTGTTGAGGTCACTAAACTATCAGCAGCCAATGTCCCTCTCGTTAATAACCTCATATTCGAAACACAAACTTGAAGAAGAGGGTTTCAAGATATAATTAAGAGCAGTGAGATGAAAGTGCAATTTTGAAAGTCGCTTTTCGCAAAGAACCATTTTTTAAAAGAGAAATGACATTCGGACTGATGGACACCACTGCAGTATACCTCTTTCCATTAACCGCGGTCTACTTTAAATGGGATTGCGAACGATAGTCATCAACAGACTTAGATCACTCTTTTCATGGTGTTGAGGTCAAGGAAACAGTTGAAAACGGAGGCGTGCAAAAGAAACCTTTCCAATTCGTTACCGTGGAGACGTACATATTTAATGAAATATTCATGAGAACCGCACATTAATGAGCTTAAATGAATTATTCGGTAATTTACTGGTGACTAAAGGACGTCGCTGGGACACCGAGGTTGAGAAATTACTTATTGAATTTCTGGCAGGTTATTCATGAACTTACAAAGCCATCCAGAATTTATGCGAAAGACTAAACCTTTCTCATTCTTGGAAGCAGGTCTTCATCATCGTATTAATCATGACGATCAAAACGGATGGGAACAAAATTCAGACAAATGTTAGAGCCCACGTAGGAGCAAACTTGGAGTGTTTCTGATAAGTGAAAGTATCGATGTTGTTACAATGAGGAGACCGGTACTCAACTACAAAAGAATGGTAGGAAAGTTGCTATTTAAAAAAGAAAGCGGGGGTTTTGGATGTAGGTGGAGCAGTCGGAGAAATGGCGCCTATGTACAAAGGGATCATTCTTAAAATTCGTAACTTTAAGAAGAAACGCTGCTTTTCGAACTAATTCAGAAAACGCAACAAGACGATTAATTCTTCGATGATAAAATGTTCGTTGCTATCAGTAGCAGCTGGTGGAAGAGGAAAAGCTGTACATGTAGTCGAAATAACTGCGGTCAAGCGGTCGTCCATCTTATGGAGTGGCATCCAACATTCATTCTTCTGCATGGTGATTTTTCCGCCATTGTGGCAAAAAATGAAACATATATTCAACAGTTATTCTAATCATATTTTCCAAAAATACAGTAAATTTAAAACTCAGAGGTGGGAAAATTATTTCTAAGGGTCACTACGAAACATAAGATATAAAGAGCATCCTAATACAGAATGCAGTGTGTCGTAAAAAGGTCAATACAACTTAGGACCCAGCTCCCGTTCAGGAAGCAAAGTAAAAAGTTTCTTTCAATAACAAATCAACATTCTATCTCAGATATGGAGGATCTATCCTCTTAAAATACAATTAAGTAACGGAAAACTCATCCAAACGTTATTACGATTTAAATAAATCAATCAATTTATTAACTTAATAAAATAAATTTTCAAACTGAAAACGTTTTTAGGCAATCGTCCGGTTGAGGTAGATTTTGGATGATGAGCTCAAGGAAAAAAAACAGAAAAATGGCACTCCGATCTATGGTAAATCCCTTTGCATACGTCCTAGCTGCTAAAAGTCTATTTAAATATTATTTTCCTATCTACACACCCAACAGTAATACCCTCTATTACTATCTTCCATCACCTCCAAGTATCCCTTCCACCCACTTTCCTGGATTTCCCCAATAACTGCTTCTCCACCCATATCATTCCCAGCACTTCTTCACTTGTTTTCCAATTCTTTCAACTTTACTTTCTCCTTTCACTTAACACTCACCAAGAATATGGAAATAGTACAAAATCACTACATCACATCAAAGAGAGAAAACACAAGTTTCATTTCCCGAAGTTCTGTTACATCCATTGAAGTTGATTAGTGGTGCACTGAGTTGTCATGAAAATTACGATCGGAATGAGTAAATTTATTAGTTTGGCAGACTGCCTATCTTTCAGTTTCATATTGGAGTTAATTTGCCAGGTAAAAGTTATCGTACAACTTCGGTCAATAAAGATCGGAATCATTAGAAACACGAAAAAGCTGAGAATACAACAATGTTTCGAATTTTCTTCTGTTAAGGATGGAACAGATTCTTACATTAAAATGAGAAAGCTGCTCGAAGTGAAAGTTCCACGTGCTAAATTTGAAACGGATCTCCCGAACGTAGCGCGGACCGGTCGAATTAGAAGAATACAGTGCAAAAAGCTTTCGGTTTCGAAGATAATGACTCACCAATTGGAGGAAAACCTTTCGGGATGTCCAATTGCATTTTGTGAGTCAGCCTACACCTGGAATTATGATGCGTAGGTACATCCGTACCTCAAGCATATTATAAAGGCGAAGATTTCATTAAACTTTAAGAACTTTTTATTTGAATTAATCTTTACTTTAAGACTTAGATGTGACCCCCCCCCTGGGGTTAATTTATAATGAACTCCAAGATGAGTAGCACTACTGATCTTTGCTATTGTACACATCGACATGGTACACAAGATTAAATAACGACTCGTTATAAAGTTGATTTACGTATGTTTTAAGTATATTTCACCTGTTACGTTTACGTACATTTCTAGTTGGTAGGCAAAGGAAATTCATCTTCCTCAACCAAAGACTGAATTTAATCCATCCAACTTTTGCATTGGCGTCATCAGGGAATATCATGAGTGGTTTTATATTTCCGCAAAGTCCTGATGATACTTCAACAAAAACTCAGGCCATTTTGCTCTTTTGTGCCGTCTCAGTCTTATCAAAAACTGTTACGTGCCAGCCAGCAGCACTTGGCGAAATTATAGGGCATTATCTTGTGAGATATGCAAACGATGACGATGTATCCAATAGGAATCTCCAAACAAACAGTAACCGAACCTCAACAAACACGCCGGGAATCACAAGTTCATATCAAGAGAAAAGCATCTACCATTTCGAGATGTTTTAAGTTGCATAACTAATGAACCTAAAACAAGCAAACGAACTCCTCGGCTCCTTTTTAAAGCAAACGATCCAAAAGCAGTTCCCTGAAACTCCAACGTGTCTCACTTATTTTATTATATGGTCAATAATACAGTTTTGTGCGCTAATTTTAATATACCATACATATTTTACAGTTTTTCTGTTCTGTGTAAGTATCTGTAACTCATTTTTTATCAACATATTTCTGTTAATAACATGAACGAACCATAGAAAGAATAGACAGAAGTAGCTAATCTGCTGAAAAATTGTGCGTGAAGTGAATATCTGGAAGGAACAAAAAAGAGGGAACGCTGCTACAGATGAAATTCTGAACTCTCTCCGGGTATCTCTTCATATATTCATCACATCTCTTGCACTTCATACCTTTGTACCATTATCAATAGCTTATTAGACTAAGCTATGTAATCATGCACCCGAATGGATGCATATTTACCTCTATAAAATCGTTTGGCGCAAATATACCCCAATAAAATTACCTTATCACATAATCCCAGAGTCAAAAGCTTATAAAAACAGGCATTAAAGAAGGCAGAGAGTTTATATTTTTAGAGAGAGAAATTGAAGTTAATTGCATGTTTGAAGCAAATACCTCAAAGAAAGATGAAAACTAATTCACTCTTCCTCCTACATTTTGTCCGAGTTGTTCTTCAATTTATTAGGGAATTTAAGGAAACTCCGTAAAGAATATTTTTTCTCCTTTAGGGCAATGATAGAATATAAGACGATAGCCAGACGAACACAACTCTTTTAAAAATGACATCGCGTTTCAAAATTCAAATGATTAGAAAAATGTAAACAGGTCGGAGATATCTGATCAATACAACGCATCTCAGGCTCAATTATTTTAGGGTTCGTACTGAAGACGCTTCTTCTCCATTCCCCAACCGCTGCTAAACAGGTACTTTTCGGATTTGGCGTATTTTCGCTCCATGATTCGATCTTTGAACTACGCCAGAGAAATTACCGTAACATCGTACAAACAAGTGTCTTAAGAAATATTGTCTCCATGGAATTCTTCATGTTTATTTACAGTGTATTCGAATATTTTAAAATCTTAGCTACATTTCATTGCCACGAAAACTACAATGTGCGACTAGAAGATTACTAAGGTCTTTGTCTCGGCACTTTCCTAAACCATCTTCGTCACTTAACTCGGGGAAAATAATAAAGTTCATGAATAGAAAATTCAAGTAATCACAGTGGAAACCCAAATTCTACATATAATACCAAATATTTCTGATATTGAACCCATATTAAAACTTGACGTGAAATACGCACGCCAAGGTGGACTGGATTATATATGCTTGCCTTCCCATTTTAAGATTTGTAGTACTGTCACGTAATAGTTGATCCACTTTCCTAACACGTGATATGTACGTTGTCAAGTAATGCATATTCCACATAGTTCTCTGTCACGACTTCTAACTCTAAGCTGAAGTAACTAAGATCGTTCGACTAGAATAATCGCATTTACCTCGCAATCCACGGAAACAAACGGGAGTTTCATCATTCTTTCGGAAAATACGAAACCTTTGTACATCGCAAGACTTCTTCAGCAGAGGCAGCCATATTTTTTTTACAAACAAATGTTTACTTCAGAAAACTCTTGATACAAATGCCTTAAGGTTGCCGCAACCTGATAATTTTTCCTGAAAGATGATTATTTGCTCCAGAAAACTTACTCATTGCCACTGCAAATGTCGATCACTTAGCTTTTATATTGGTGTGATTATTAGCTCTTTGGATCCGCCATCACACTCAATCACGACCAAAATTAAGCATAAAAATGTGGCTCCTATGAATTTCCCCGATACAGCTACCAGTGAAGACTTGTGCTCCAACGTAACTTGGAACATGACGTCAAACGAAATCACGTCAGGTGACATGTAAGGTTTCCCACCTCTCCTGAGTCGACAAAATACAGCCAAAAGGAAAGGGTTTCATCCACTAGCATACCTATCACCTCATTTGTTATACAATGCAATAAAATGCAAAAAACTAAGATTACTGACACACTTATTAAATAAGTCATCCTCGCAACGCAACGAGCTCTTAAGATAGCACAAAATGCTGAATAAAAATACTAAAAACCTGTAACTAATGAATGTTACAATTTAAAAATTACCATTTGTTAATGGACATTCATAACAGATCTCTTCGTTAATTCGATTTATAATAATAATAATGTCAAAGACCAAAATAACTTGGTCTGGTTAAAGAGAAAGATGCAATCAGCAATAAAATAATTACGGCTAACGACTAGCACATAGTTCAGAGAACCCGGCTTGTGCAGAAGAGCACGTTTCTCCGCAAATGGGCTTGAACTAAATACCGTGAAGTGGTTACGAATGAAAACCCTCTGCGGGAGCAAATCCTTCACTTATTTACTATTATATTGGATCTTGGAAAAAAACGCCATCCAGTATGCCTGTGGAAATGTAAGACACCCACGAATAGAGGATTATAAGCTTCCAGCATGCTATTCCGTTAAGCGCGCTTCCTTTATGTAAGTCCACTGGCATGGTGTGCCCATTTCCAGTACATGTGACGGTAAGAAAATGAAAATACAACAAAACGTACAAAATGAAGAGCCAAAGATATTTTAATCTCTGAATAGAATGCGGCGCTTAAAAATAATTCAGCCTTGAATTATTACAATCGGTTTTTTCTACGAGGAATTAGACGTCCCGGACAAGTAATATTTTTTCCCGGGATTAAAGATCCACGAAGTACCGGAAAGGGCACGGGGATTTCAGAATCGGCCAAAGATTGAAACTTGATCGATTTTTCTGTTAAAAACTCGTCATCCAAACACGAATGGGTCGCCTTTAGCTGTAATTTCTTCCGGCTCGAATCTCGACAGGCGGGAAACCGAACGACATTATTTCCCAAAATTTTGGCGTTAAAGATCACAATGATTACCTCAGGAATCCCACATTCCTCCTGTAGAACAAATATTTTAGAATTCAAGGTCGACTCCATCAATTGGCGACGGTGATAAACAACTAGTGTTTGACTGAGACACTGCAATACGGCTTCGTGTTCGGATTATGTGGGTTACATTACGTACACGCCGTTTGATGGAGGGGGTGAATTCCCCACCAGTTCACTGAAGACTGCAAAACGTCGAGCGCACATGCTGAATAATCTTGTTTTTAGAATGTTCAGCTCAGGACGACGAAAACAGGTACAGGATAACCTGGCTCCTAGTCTATGTAATCACTCGAACAATGTGAGATGGCATTTACGTATTACCCTGCAAGCTTCTCATGCCTATGCAGGTCCATAAGTGGAGGTCAGAGGTGAAGCCTCATTAACCGGGTGGGGGGTCAGGGCAAAGAAGGTGAGGGAAAAAACGGGGAAGAATACATTTTAATGACTAAGAGAAACTAAATAAATCATGAAATAAAAGGATAACTAGTGATGGGTGTAGCATAGGAAACCTCTCCCTCAAAACACCAAACTTTGAATGCACGAATGGGTGGCAGTGGTAGGTATGACATCACCATTTTCATATTTAACCATTAATTGTAACTAATGGTCACATATTGTGGTTAGTAAAATAAATCTATAATATGATAAAAAAAGAAAACAGAAAAGTTTATTAAAACCTGTCAATTTCTTCACTTTCATCAAAGTTCCACATCCTGTTATGCAGCCTTTCATATCACGACGAGCCTGGGATTATCTGCCAAAAGTGAGCACTTAGCTTTGGCAGTTACATTATCTTATGGAGTTTTTACATCTCTGGGTCCACTCATGAGGTACGCTTACCACCTTACAAAAAAATGAAAGATGTCTGGTAGTAAGTATCCATTGAACCAAATTAGGCAAAAATTCAAAAATAATGAGTGGGGAAAAATCATATTATGCATTAGCATGTCATGGATTTATCAATGCATTAATATCAGTTCATTACTGTGCTTAAATAAATTACTTTGTATTTATTGATCAGTATCATCACATACAATATAAACACAGTAAGGTGAGAGGAAGGCAGATATTAAACCTACTTCCACGCGAACTAAATAGTATTGGGCATGAAGCTTGGATTTGATTTGGACTATTAAGAGACTAAAATAAAATTGGCAACAAATTTGGTCAGTACTAGCACAGCTACAGTGTTAGCTACAATTACTGTGGTCACGTAACTTCACAGTAATCCATAGCTCTTACAGCAGTCACGGGGTGCATCCCTTAAAAGAATAGTTATAGCTTCCCTAACGGAGATCACCAGATCTAAAATTTCATGCAAAATTCTATATTCAGGGATTTTTTTACATAGATATTAAAAGTTTCATGAGAATGATAAACTGGCTGCTGAAGTAACAATTTGAATTTCATGTGAATCATAAACTTTGGAAAAATTAAATTATATCAATAATTTAATTTTTCAAATTTTCTCAACATGGTTCAACAAACACGTGCCATTCTGAAGTGCTTCTAGCTAGAGCTAAAATTAATTCAATTTCTAGAAATGACATACATATTTAGTTTTTTTATTAGAATATAGAATTATTTTGTCTATTAGAAATATAGATTTTGTTATTAAAGAGAAACTGAAATACTCAACATCTTACTTCTATACTGCAAATGTTATGTATATGCTGATTGCAAAATTTCCCAGTTATGACTGCTAATTTTTGGAAACGGTTGACATTTTTTCTTTCTGCACTCCTACTGGCAAACTGCTAAGCAGTTGTTTAAGAATGGAAAAATGTTCTTTTGAGGATGTGGGACAATATATGTTTAATGAAAATGTGAAGATATTAGGATCTAAAAAACTGATTCATCATCCTTTGGGGTTCTTTGAAAAAAAAATAGCAATAATCAAGTATCACACCCAATCAGATATCATAAAAACTATGGGTATACGTGGTATCAATACTATGCTGCACATGCTCTAAAAGATAGTTTCTTCTGGCATTAGATTTAGAACATTATGTTAACCATGAACTATTTCTTGGCCATTTTCTTCCTAGTTCATTTTCATCCAATTCACTCCCTTATTTACATTCTAAAATGTCTGCCTTAAAATGCACAAATAACTTTAAAGTTTTCCAATGTCCATCACAAATGTTTATTACCTATGATATCAAATGATAATTTCAATCGTTATTCTTCTATATTATTTCTGAATTGAATTTTGAATTATTATGGCTGCCAACTAGTTTGCCCAAAAAATTGAAAATCATATTTGGGATGTGCTGGGAATACAACAGCATTCTCCAGGTAACTAGAATTCCCAAAGAAAATAGGGAGGAATATTTGAAAATTTAAACTTGAATGGCAGTCTTAAAATATGATTGTTATAAAAAATGTTTCAAGACTCAAGAATACTCGTGTCTCTTTGTCATCCCTGCCATCATGCCATGTTCCATGTTTTTGGGGCATTGGCAATGTCTAATATCCACCTACTGAATTCGTCCCAGGTTCATATCTGTGTGATGCTCATAAACAAGCCAAAAATCAGGATATGCTGTTTCCTGTGCAACAGAGCATTCTGGGAAATAACAGTAAACACAGAATAAGAAAAGATAGTCTCAACCTTGGTGTATATATTTCATACGTTATTCACTTGCTTAAAAAAAGTTGAAATCTTTCAAATCAAGTTAGCTGATTTTGTGGAACTCATATTTAAGGTTAACCATACTGGGGCTGCCGTGAACATATGTGGAAAGAAAACCAATCACACTGTGAATTAGCTGAAAAAGATATAAACTCTATATTAACTATAATTGACACTAGTGATTCACTGGGATGTGGTACAGACCAACTTCCCAACTGAGTGAACCCCAAAAAGACCATATGTCTTGACGTTGTAGCCTGATTACAATTATAAGTAGATATACCAGGAATTATATTGAAAAATTCACAATTTATAAATTGTTATGTGCTGAGGAAATGGAATTGAGGAGAAAAGAGGATTATATACCAGTAGGTACATGATTTCAGTTACGTAGAGCATAACTTCAGGTGCAACACCAAATATCTTTTGCCAAGCTTTGTAAGCCTGCCAAGCATTCATTTTAATAAATCAATTCTTTACACTTTCCTTCTATTCGTAAAGACATCCTTCAAAAATTTTCTTCGGATGCTTGAATCTTTTTCTCAGATAAGTTAATAAACTTTTCAATTACAGTATTCACAGAGTATTCACCATGGACTATATTGTCTCTCGTGCGAACATTCACAGTTCCTGATGTCTTTTCTCGCTCACCAACCACTGAAAAAATATAATAATGCTCATTTCAATTAATTATTTACATTCGAAATAAAATAACTACAAGAAATATTCCATAATGATAACAGAGAAAACAAGTGAATGATAACATGAAAGAATTCATTTACATATTACCAGTGCATATACAATTCAAAATTTTTCAATTGTCAATGTGTCAGCTATGTTTTTAGAATTAATTTGGAATGATTTAAATATATTGGATCATTTTTCAAAATTGTCTCAAGTGTCCTAGAAATTATATATGGCAGCAGATCCAGAAATCAATATTTGTACATGCAGATTGGTGAAGAAAACTCAAACCAATTTTATCCACTCTGAAGAGATTTCCACAAATACAATTTAAGTTACAATTCCAATACCCAACTCCCATCTGGATAACACAGTTAACAGCTTCAATAAAGAAATCTTACAAATTACTTACACACTTATTTAAATTTTGTCCCCTTTATTAAGGTAATGATCTCCCATTTTGATTTACTTAGAACCACTTTGCATATTTATTCATCAGAAAAAAGATGACAAATATCACACACACAAACTGAGTTCATCAATAACCATAAATAAGCAGAGTTGGCAAAAACTTTCATACCCATAATAAAGTTATATTGAGCCAGTTGTGCATTTCGTATTTTCTTGTTCATGGTATCACCAGCATCAACATCAACATCACAGGCAAAACCGGCTTTAAATATTTCTTCCTTGACCTGGATAAAAAGAGAGAATAATTTTATGACAATTAACTAATCTTTCTATGTTATTCAATGTCATTTGAAGCTTAAAAGCTACAGCTGAAGTTTTCTTTTATTTTCAACAAATGAGCCAACAAAAAATATCCTGTATGTTTTTGCCAGTTACATCATCTACTATGCATTTCAAGTAACTCTCTTCAGATGCATACACCAAAGGGAAGTAACACAATCACAAAATTGAATTTACCTTAAAAGCATAATCATCAAACATTGGACCAACAGGAATGACAATACACTGCCTAGGAGAGATCCAAAAAGGCCATTTTCCAGCCGTCGATTCAGTCAAGATGGCAATCATCCTTTCAACGGATCCCAGAATCGCTCGATGTATGATTACAGGCCGTTTCTTTTCTCCTGTTTCACTATGGGTGAAATAATGTCAAAAATATCAGCAAAAATGGATTCATAAAATATAATTTGCATACAGATTATCTGTACAAAAAGATAAAAATAATATTTTCAACCACATTGTATGTTCGTCCTTTTATATGTTCCTATCCCTTTTCCTAATTTACTATAATCTGAATGCTATATGTATATATATAATATATATATATGAGAAAAATACACCATAGGCGGTAAATATAAAATGGGATAGGAATTTGGAAAGAGGATAGGAAAACA
>WURS02000019.1:2680069-2706595 GCA_011762765.2 Rhinocypha anisoptera
CGGAACAAACCCCCCTCCCCCCCCCGACCCCCTCCCCACCTGGGGGGGGAGGGTCCCCCCCCCCCCCCACCCCCTTCCCCCCCCCCCCCCCCCCCCCCCCCCCGTCCAGCCACACAGACAGACGTTGCATCCTTCGCCGCTCGCAGCATCCAACGTTTTCGTGATCCAGAAACGTGTGTGGAGTCCAGCCGGGTTTCACCCACCCCACTCATCCCAAGTGCCACGGCCGGAATATGGTTTTTTCCTACTTACTCCATGGTATTCCTTCTGAAAATCGGTCATCGCCGAGGACTCGATCCGATAGTACCACCTGTCCATTCCTCACGACGTGCGCTGCGACTATCGATGATCCACCTGCAGATGGATGAATTCATCACCGAATTGATATCGTGCAAAGAGTAATCCTAATACAGTCCTTAGGAAGGGTGGTAATGTTAAGTTGATCAATTCGACGACTAAAGACTAGAAATCAGAATATTTCTGAATTGCGTAGGGATACTTAAGATGATTATGATTGGATTTTACCGGTTTTTAAACACGCTAAAAGACTTTAACTTGACTATAAACTCCCTCTTGTGCATAAGTCGACCGTTGTTACTAAGATAACGCCCTCATAATCTAAGTACAGGATATAATGTAAGAAACGTGAGCATAAATCTTATTAAGCCTTTTTCATGGTGCCGGAGTCGAGAAATCCGTTGCCTCTCCTGGAAATTCATAAGGAGCAGTCATTATGAACATCACGGATTCAGCAATCCATTACAGCAATACGAAGCTGAGGGTTATCTCCTCTTTAAGCGGATCCTCTAGGAATACACACGATATAACTTCTGACAAGTAGAATATGTAATCCTTCCATAAATTAGAATTACATAGTGGTAAAAATATATCATATGTATTGGGCATATCATGCACATTTCTACAAAGCACAATGATTAAAAAACGAATAAAAAGAATTAATTTAATTAGATGGACGTCCAAAGCTTGGAATAACTATCATGAATAATTTTAACGGCCATTTTATGGGAAAATGCCTCATCATGTCGTAGATAGTGATCGTTAGACGAGCTCACCCACTTAATCCTCAACTTGTAGATTGATTCCTACTGATTTCATTTGACAGTAACGAGTGTACGTATCAATCCGTGGAGACTAGCCTGGAGACAAGACTGAAATGTTCTCCTCCACAACGCATCTTGTGCTCTTGAATTATTCATTATCGTAAATTAGAGTTTCTCTCACCGTTCTTCGAGATTAACCGTAACCCATTAGGCTTGGTCTCCCTTTAGATACATAAAGAAGAGCGGGCTCGAATGAAATGCATCGCGATACTGCTACTTTTGAGTTTTCAGGTGAGGTAACGGATTTCTCGACTACGGCTCCAACTCTACGGCGAAACCATATTCGTGATCCTTTGCCACCGGCCTCTCTGGTATGCAACAGTCAGTCGCCCCGCCCACACCGACACATGCATTAACTGCCGGTTTCCTCTCTTGTGCGGGGCGATAGCCCCCCACCCATCCAACCATCGCATCCAAAGTTATGGACGGCAAGTAAATAAACTGCGAAAGCTATGATGTCACGGGAAACGATAATGGCCGTGTCTGTACAGACACGTACGTCTGCACCGTCCATTTTGACAAAACGTGGCGCGGAGATGATTTATGCCGGTTGATTCAGGCACGTTTCCCTTCAGCCCTTCACGAACTGCGCGATCTTCTCCGGTCTCAGACAATCTGGATCCACCTGCTCTCGGGAGACGAGGAGGAACGTAGATCCGCGATCTGACATCCGCATCGAGGGCGGGACATTCCTCCGTTATCAAAGGATTTCGAGATCGAGCCATTATCCATCCGACTATTCGTCTGATTTCCTAACGTCTGAAGGCTTATAAAATGATTGAAACATCATTGTTTTCCTATCGCGGAATGTGAATGCGTGAAAAATTTACCAGAAATCCAATCATTGGGGATGTTTTATTAGTTTTAAGAGTTAGAATAGGGCAGCTATATGCTACTTAACCAGTCTCTTCAGGGATTTCTTGACTTGGAATATATATCCGTTATTACGGCATACAAAGAAAGTGAGAAATAAATGTGAATTTTCCACTATTAAACGTTTCAAAATTCTGGTTGTCATTACGTCTATTTATGTAATTTATGGATTTACTTGCCAATGTCCCACTGGTATCGTTCCACAGTGGATTCAGGTTCTAATTTTGTTTCCAACGTGATTCGTTGATTTAAATAGTCAACCATATATATATGGACTCCTAGAATAATATAAGCGAATATTTTACTGAATATTTCGTATATGACTGACAAACACATTGAATATTAATTACTTCTATGGAAGCGCGAATCATATTGTAAGGTAACACAATTCATAAGTAAAGGCAAGACTTCCTCTTCTAAGGAACATACTCAAGGTAAAATTACTCATATAATAAGCAGCGTAATACAACTTTGTATTCATTCCTTTTGTATTTTAATAATTATTACACTTCTTAATGGTGAGATTTGTAGACGGCGGTGCAGCCGAGTCGGTGACGGGTTCGAATCCCCAGGGCATGGATGTTGTGTCTGTGTACAACTTATTTCCCTGAGTGGGAAAGAAAGGGCTTTCAGCCGTGAAAATATATGTCAAAACTATTTACAAAGCGACATCAGAATTATGGGAAAGACCTTAGGAGGTAAAATATAGTGGGATTGGATATGATCTTTAGTGTCGGTCGAGTCGAAAAAAATCCTTCCTGCCCACTAATATATTAATCCTTGAAATGTTTTCCATTATTGCTTATGTATTTTTAATAATTAGAAAGGCATAATTGTGTATTTTAATAATGCTATAGAAATTCATTAAAATATTTTCTGATGATTCGTTTAATCGCTTTAGGTCTGTTTTACTTTCGTGGCAGTTTCCATTTAAGATGACCCCAATATCATAACTATCATTACTTTTAACCACTATTATTTCTGCAATGTTTATGTCCAAACAGAAAAAGCAGGGCTAGAGCGCGGTACTTTTACAATGCATTTGGATGTGAAACCAGATTTCGCTGCCGAAGCAACACAAATCTACTACCGAAAAAGCTCTACATCTATATAGGTTCTTCATGGCGGAAGATTTTAGAGATGACAAGGGTCATTGTCCACAGTACCCTAACCTTTGAGGAATAAAGTATCTCTGTTCTGGGTGTAACTTTCATAGCTACATATTATATTCACTTATTGTAGTGGAATCCAAAATCACTACCAGAAGAACTATATATATTATTTAAAATACCCTTGGACATGATTGATTCAAAATATGAGGAAATAACCATGTTTATTAACCGTAACTAAATCTTAATTTCACCGGAATGTCGACCCATGGTGAAATGCCTTGAAGAATTGTATATATATTCGAAAATTATGGGTTATTATGACAATTGGGAACTTAAATTATTCCTAGGAGTCAAAAATTATTATTGATAAAATAAAATTATTATCCTATGCAATCTAACTATAAAACAATGGAATATCATAACCTGTAGCACGGCAAGCCTTCTTAATAACAACTCCATTTTCAATGAGAGTCCTCCTGAATTCATCGTTTTGCGCTTTGTGGAACCCTTTAAATTCTACCTTAATCATTTGACGAAACTAATTTCCTTAACACCATGTAGACTGCAATTTCATAATAGGAAACAAATTCAACCACAATGAGTTCTTTTGAAATACAATGTAAGAGACTAGCGAAAATATTCAGAATGTTTGAAAAATTATTTTGAACTTACTGTACCTCAATTTAATTCTTGCTCTTTTATCAATAAAATAAATGGGATTGATCTCACCTTCATAATTTAAATTCAAGTACTTGTAATTTATTTTAATGTAATCGAATGATACTTGTTATTTTATAAATATTTATATTTATTTGTCACATTTTCATTGTTAACTTCACACGTTTCACACCATAAGATAATTGCGAGGGAAATTATGCATTCTAAAAATAAAAAACACATCGTAAGTTAGTTGAATGATAGTAAAGTCTTAGCTGCCTGAGATGATTGATTTAAAAATTGATTCAAGGAAGAAAAGCCGTTTCTTCGTCTCTCAGGAAAGCATTGTGCAAAGAATG
Source organism: Rhinocypha anisoptera (assembly GCA_011762765.2). Taxonomy (NCBI): domain Eukaryota; kingdom Metazoa; phylum Arthropoda; class Insecta; order Odonata; family Chlorocyphidae; genus Rhinocypha; species Rhinocypha anisoptera. The sequence continues at coordinate 2,684,192 of WURS02000019.1, forward strand.
GAAAACGTCGGATCAACAGGAAACTACACAATGCATGCGAACGTCATGTAGATTAAAGCAAGGAAATTAAGCAGACATTTTCAACTACATTTTCAACCTGTAATGTTATGACTTAGGATTATCCTTGAACCTTTCATTTCTCTTTCGACCCCCTTCGGTCTTTTATGAGTTGTCTTTCAAATCTCTAATCATTTTTCCCTTTCACGGGAATGCCATTTTCGTAGAGAGAGCTTATTATTATTTTTAACTGTTTTTATTTTATAATATCTGCCTCAGGAAATATGAAGCCAACAAAAGTACTTGGGTTTTACCTCGATGCCAAACTAAGCTAGAGTGCTCTCATTAATGAGGTAAATAAAGCTTTCCAAAGCTCTCTTTATTTAAGCTTAGCCTGTTGGTCCCCTCCGATTTCATGAGATGTATATATTTGCTTTTTTAACAGCGGCTTGGACTAAGGCTTGGAACTATGGAGGAATTCCCGTGACATTAAATCTGTATTTCTGCTGTAAAAGAAAGCCATTAGAATACTTACAAAATCCCCATCTCGTGAACACTGCCGTCCACTGTTTTTGAAATTGAACATTTAAACTATTTATAGTATGTATGTATACAAAGTTTTGATGTACGTAAAGGAAAACCTTGACCTCCTCCCTACAAGATATGCAACTCACAACTACAGTACAAGACATAATAACTTCCTCTCCCTAAATCAATGCAGCTTAACTAAAACTCATCATTCCATGCCCAACTTTGGTATCAACATTTTTAACCACTTACCGATATCAGATAGAAATACTAGCATGGCTAAATTTTAGAATGTAATTTACACCTGGCTTACTGTACATCTATTGTACGATATTCTGATGAAGAACCCTTTACTCACACCACTTGCGATATCGTATTCTAAAATGTTTGATAAATTGTAATTATGTATGCTGTTTTGTATACTCATGTGTCCTTGAACTTTTGACTAGGTCTATGTATTTTCTCAATACTTTTGACCAATAATATCTAATATAATCAGCCATAAGCCTCACGTTTTCCTGTAAGATACAATATAGGGGCCACATTTACTCTATCGTCTCTCCTCTTCTTGATGAGTCAGAGTAATGAAAATGGGCGCTGAAGGGAGCATTTTCATTTTTTTCCTTGAGTTCACGGTTTTTTCCTCTGTTCGAGTATGATAAAATACATGATGCCATTCATTTACAGGAAAAACATTTCCCGAGTGAAAATAACTGATACTGAAAGTGAAGAGTGAAAATCACTGATAATCAAACTTACACTAAACTTCAACATTTTTAGGAGGGACTTTCTGTGAATAGCTATATGAGTTCTTCTAAATGAGTCCTGCTCTACTATATTACAAAACGTATAGTTTTGTAAAATATATTACCAGTATACAATTACATCTAATCATTAAGTTCCTCGGTGTTTAGTCAGACAAAACAGCCCGAAACGATGTTTACCCAGTCATTATGATTGACTTCAGTCATACATTGGATATTACGTAAAAAGATAACAAAGCCCTCAAGGGTAATGGCATGATTTTTAACATGATGGAAACGAAAAACTTAGGCCTCGCTCTAATATAAGTATATTCATAAAGGCTCATGAGTTGCTACGTTAATCTTCATGAGCGCAACGGAAATAAGTTGATTCCGCTACGGTGAATCACCGGTCATCATTGTCCTGCAACGGTAAAATAAATAGACGAACGACCTTCTATACGTCAAACATACTATTGTGTTTCAATTGATATAATAATCGTGATGAAAGGAAAAGCGGCTGTTTTTTCGGAGAGACATCAACTTTTTTATCACGTCAGTAGAGTAATTTCACATATCTCTGGTAATTTTCCGCGGGGAAAAATAGATTCATGCGTTAAAAGTTTCCCTGTTTCTACATCTAAAAATATTATAACGCATTATCAGGAATCCCTGGTAAAGATCATACAGATCCATCAAATTGTTTTTAACGGTGAAATCCAAAATTCGGGGTAAATTTACCTTTTTATTTCTGATTAAACACATACACTTGAAAAAAACATTTGATGCAAAAGTTGAAACAAAGTATAAATTAGAAAATCAGATTTTTTGAAGGTGAAAATAAAAACATTCGATCAACATTGAAAGCAAAAATTTTCATTCATAAATGTGTTTCGTATTTCCTACAGTGCATATATATCCAGTTGTTTGCCATAACTATTTTTTATTATTGTCACATGATATGTCATTACTGAATTTCTTTTTAGAAATACACTGTGCAAAAACACTGAAAATGATAAAAATTATGCTCGTTTTATCTCTAATTAATAACTATTTTAAATACTTAATATTCCATTTACTAACAATTTCCAATGATATGTTATAATATATCTCTCACGCTAGGGATTGCTAGCATGTCCAATTATTGTATTCTTCAATTAGATGATGGAGATCTCATATAATTTCCTTCTTATCTGCAAAACACACGGAAATTTTCCATCGAGAGGGTTATAGTCTAATAACAAAATAAATATTTTTTGTAACCATTCGATAAGTGGAAAGTACCTTAACGAATTCCATTTGCTAGAAGATGGCATTGAACCTAAGGTTATTCTGTTCACTTATCTTGCTAGTTCTGCCTGCCCTCATCGTATTTCATCAAGTATTTTTTCAACCAGGATGGCTAAAATTGCGCATGTTTTAATTATAGATTTAGTCACGTAGACACAAATACAAAGTTATTATTATGTATATATTCCAGACTATTAATTTTTAATGCTGAATGAATTGAGAATAAAATTCTGAATTCTTTCTCAACAGGTATAAGTTATATTCCGAAATTTCTTATTTTTTAACAAAATTAAACTTTTGAAGTATAGTTTTTTATAATAATATTATTAAGTAATATTTTGAAGTAAGTTTTCTTATATCGTGGCTTTTATGAATGCAAAAGGTAAAAATTCTGTTTTTATGTTCTAGTCCCTGTCAGATGAAATAATGTTTTAAAAATGATTTGTTGGTAAAATTATAAGTGCGTTTAAATGTATCATCAGCACTGAAATATTGTGTCTAAAGGAAAAAAGATTTCATATCTGGCGCTAGAATGATTATCGTGTTTCGTTTGACTTGAACACGTAGCCGTGACATAATTTCTAGCCAATGAAATTTCAGCTTGATGACCACGTGACAACGCTGGAAAGGCCGCACCCGAAGTGGTGAAGACCAATAAGTACTGCATATACAGAAGTTTGAGAATAGTTCGTGGACGAGCGTTTGTACAGTTGTGAAGGAGTTTACTCTGCTGTTCATCTTTGGCTCTTTCTTGTCCATTGACTTCAGGAAGACAAAATGGCTTCAAACAGAGCTACCAAGTCCGGTTTTGCTGCTGAGGCACAGAGGAAGGTAAGAAAATTTCATTCCCGTAAAACTCATTTATAAATTACCGTGGTTTTTACTTCTGACAGTCTAGTCTTACGATCTTCAGAACAATTAGTTCGTACATATCGGATTCTATGCTGACCTTGTACTTTAATAGATATCCTATACCTTTAATTTTCAAACAACTGCACGCTAGTTTGTCAAATTTGCTTTGTATCAGTTTTAAGAAAGATAATTTTGAGTGTTTTAATTATTCCTGGCCAAGGATTTTTACCGAAGGAAATTTTACTGCAAAATAATGTTTTCGTTCCTAATATAATGCTACGGTTCCAGAGCTTTCTTTGCTTGAAAGGATTAGGTACTCATTAAGCACGAGTTATTTTCTGTGATGATAGATTATATATAATCACTTATGCAACAGGTTTCGCAGGATTTGAAATAGTCAACGATGGTAACTGACGTTAGACGAAATAAAACACATTTTTATTCAGTTGACAGGTGTGCGAAGATCTATAATGCCAATAAGACGAATTCTAATTCAGTGAGGATATGTCACCTGTTTGAAATATGCCTGAAAAAATATTTCAAAATCGATTTAATCAAGGTATCTCCAGGAATAATTTTTGTTTCATGTCTCGGATTGCGTACCCAAATGAAGTAATTAGCAAAACTATTGCATCCTAGCGGAAGCCGGTGACTACATTTTCGATTGCTTTCACACATTATTTGGGAATTATTTACACAAAGTAATATCAGTTATTAATTAAATGCCGGTAACTTCTTTAACTAAATTGTACAATGTATATCATAACACTTGGAATCATCTAAGACTCGCGAATAAAATGGTAGAAAGCAAAGACAGGTGTATTTACAGATACTGGTATGTACCATTTCGATAGTTTTGCTAGTAATAAAATCCAATCATTCTTATAAGACGGATGATATGTATTTGTGTGCTTATAAGTAACTTCCCTAACATAAACGGAGTTCATTGTGCGATGCACGAACAAGTCATGCAGTTCCAAAAATCTGGGTGTAATTAAAAGGCATTTTGTCTTTACTTTGGCTTACCCGATGCGTAATATCGGTGATAGCGCCATAGTACCGGTCTTTCTTTGGCATGCTAGTGGGAGCATAGAAATAATGCATGTCTAAGAAGCCGTTTATTTGTTTTTTCTTCCTAAATCAATTGTTAAATAATGTATTCATCCAGTTCGCTGATATTCTGCTCACATGTCTCCCGAGCAAAAGTCAGGGCGCATCTCGTGTGATGTCTTCTTGCTTCGAGAATAGAAATTGGGAAGGAAAGCTGATTGGGATGTATTGTGTAAGCGGCGAATGTTTTGACCGCTTTACATCCATAAAAGGACCATAGTGGGAGATTCTGAGTCATTTCGTAGTCGACCTCCATTTCTCCACCCCTTCCCACGAGACCTTCTTGCTTCTTTCCCCTTCATGCCCTTACCGGTCCAAGAGGACGGCCCAGCAGCGCCATATGCCTCCAGAGGACGTGTCCTGCTAACACCATACTAGCCGTCTCTTGACCTTAAAAGGGCGTTTATAGCCTCCCCCGCGTAACTGGCTGCTTTCAGTTTCACATTGAAAGCTGTGTCATTCACAAATGCATTTATCAATGATAATCTAACTTAGATTGAAGAGAGAATTCTTAATTCTCGATGGCCTTCGTCACTCAAGTTAATCCAAATATGGGGCTTTGTAGTTAGCGCAGATTCTCGCGATAAGTATGATTGACGCCAGTCGTCTTCGAAGGTCACGTTGAAGACACATTTTCACTGCACTCTCCTTTCCGTTCAGACAAATCAACCTGGGCTTTTTAATTATTTTCATCAATTGTAACCTGCCCTTTCCCTTCCAGTTATAATGTCCTTCCATTGGCCTCTATGTAGTACTACATTAAAAACAGAAACGCTCAACGGTGCGACTTTTCCAACATTTTGGAAAACATTCAAGCACTATATTCGTCTGATACAAGAATGCAAATCTTTATTTAATATTTTATGTTGAGAAGCGATGAGTGCCGTAGCAGGAATAACTGCCTAACACATGAAACGAAGAAGACTGATATTCAGGTGGAACGGGAAATGTATATTTTTTCGTCGTTCCGCACATTTTGACGCGAGGGCGAAGGCAAGTCTGGTCGCTCCATAATCACACGCCCGAGACGAGTGAATTCTGAACCAGTGAGCGTTCGATTACGAACTAGTAACCGGTCATTGACCTTATTCACGTCATTAGTGATAAATTTTGATTTTAATTCTACAAATATGTAATTTTTTATTTTAACATTTTAAAATATGAAATCACGATTTGAGTTAACAATTGGCGTTTAGGAGAAGAGACTTTCGAGCACCTTCGAGACCACAAGGAACAATGTGCATGCATGCGATGTTTACTCTGCAAAATAAATGCATTAGCGTACAGATTCCCAGTCATGACTTTACTCGCTGATTGCTTACCAATGAAAAGGTTACAAAAAGATTTATGATTTATTACAGAGGTAAAATATCGTGATATCACAAAACAGGACAAATATATCGATTTGAGTTATTATCGCTCGAAGTAATTCTGAAGAAACGGATAAAAATTGGCATTTCGTAAATGAGCAGTGTCTCGGTCTAGAAATTTGATTGGAGAGCTATTCCAACCGTTATGTCTTGGCGGATGAAGATCAGCGGTTCCCAAAAAAAGTTAACTCGTAAAGCCATTTGGAGGTACGCTTTAAATCTCAAAATTCGTTGTAGCGGTAAATTTTGTAAAATACCTAAGGTAAAATATCTATTTATAAGTGTATAAAATATAGTTTTTCTATGTCATTTTTACTTCAACTTTTATTTAGTAAAGACAATTTTCTTTATATTCGTTTGAGGTTCGTTTTTATAGAGGGAAATAGTCTATTAAGGGGGCTAAGCAGGTTAAAAGTTTGGTAAACGCTGTCCGAGAAATCATCTAGTATATCTTTCTTTGATATTCCTATCTTAAATGGGGCTAGGATAGGAGAGCGTACGTAATATAAAGCCTGTTTATAGGTTAGGATAGCACCATTTCCAGACACATTTTAAAAATGCAGTTATCAAATCTCCAGTGTACTTACGCAGGAATCAAGGTTTAACGCTAAAGACAAATTCACAAATAACTTGATTCAGTTATACCTGTTGTCTATTGTTGCTATGTAACCAAGGGTCAAATGCCGGGTTGGTATTCGTGAGAGTAACATACAATTTATCGTTGTTTAATGATAGCAAGTAAGTTCTATTAAAGCAACCCAACTCCGCGATATGAAAAATAAGCCGTTTGAGGCGGAGCAGCATTTCGCGCAATAGGAAGTCCAACGCTGAAAGACAGATTAGATATCTTATCTTCATCCAAAAATACTTCTTCGCAAGTTTCATGGCATGTCACCAGAAAGTCATCGGGAAAAGGGAGAATTATAGGAGAATATTTACTCTTTGGTAATGCGAAATATTTCCTCTCGAGAGAATTTCACACTTTTCTCGACAGTTTACAGAAATGTTAAATTATTAACGAGTCAGACATACAAAATGCCTGAACGGTATTCGGGCATGTTGACGCAGCTCTGGTTACTGAAACATTCGAAGATAATCTACAAATATCCTGGCAGTTAACGAATAGTTATCTCCTCTTTTTCATGATAAGAGGTTGTAAAACCTGGGACACTATAGCCGGAATGATAGTACAATAACCGCCACTTTCTTACGTTGAAATTGAATCTTATATTCACAAAATAACTCAAAAGAATTCGCTGCCATTGGTCTTGGCTGGATTCAAATATCAGACGCGCCGTTGGGACTTCTTGGAAATGTTTACTTTTCCTCTTAGTTTGTTAGCACATCTTTCTCAAGTGAACGGTGACGCAATCACTGGGGAATGAAGTCATCACTTCCTGCGCGAGGAATTCTCCTTCTGCATCCGCAGCACATTGCCTCCCTGGAATTTTAATGGATTTTTTTCTCATCGCGTACCCGGTGTGTGTTTCAACCTCGAGACCGCCGTCTCGCATACCGACCAGCCCCTTGCTAACGATTTCCAGTGAAAGATGCCTATTGAAACTCCGTTTTCTCAATCTTTCCACTGAACTTAGGCCAAACCGTATTCTTGGATATTTTAGATATTTTTTCCTGGGGAAATGTTTTAATAGATCATTCACTTTAAACTTCAAATTCGGTAATTCGGCAAAGTAACAAAATTATTACAAAAATTTAGGTTCGTTTCTTAAAGCCCAAAACAACTTGATTTTTCGGATAATCGGATTCGGCATGAATTGCCAATAAAACAACGTTACAGTTCGTGATAAAATAATATTGAAAAATGGTAGTTATTTATCAATTTACGAAGGAAAGCACGGGCATCTCCTTTTCTCTATCATTATCTTTTTTCCAAAAATTCATAGATGAAACTTGTAGGGTAAAATATAATGAAGAAATTGGTGTATGGTAAATATCTGTAATTTGGATAGCATCATCTTTTTTATTTATTTAAAGATTTTAGCTATGGAATTTATTTAAACACTTGGCAAATAATACGTTATTAGTCCAACATATGTAACCTTCTGATTAAAAACCACATAACTATTTGAAATTCCTGTAAAAAGGTCGTCAATGCAATACCTTTATGAATATATGTATCATTTGAGATTTTCGTTAATAATGAAGTAAAATGCTCACAGCTTCTAATAAAAGCTACCCTTTCTAAAAGCTACGAACTAAAAACCTTTTTGCACTTGATGTAAGGCATATAACCCACGTGAAAATCTTCGGAATTCAGAGGTATCGGTGGAAATCGTTACCGGAAAACCATGGCTCTGCATAACCAAGATACAGGAGATACTTGAACTGTTTAGGTGTGAGAAACTCCCCTCAGAGCAATCATGACGGAAGTTAACCACCTGAGCAATTTGGTCGCAAGAACGGCCGTCTATTTAATGACCATTAATTCGCACCAGAAATAATTCTAAAGATTTCGGTAGTAAGTGTTTTTAGCAATGGCGTGTCTTGTAAAAGTTACTTCTACCTTGAGACCAAGTGCTCCACAGTGTTGTGCTTGTGTATTCCGTTTCTGGAGTTCTTATCATGTATCCTATATAAATAAAGCTCAAACTGACGTACTGCTTCATTGACACAAACACAAATTCCAAGGTACTTTTCTCAATTTCTGGCCGGGTTAGCCTGGTGGGTAGCGAGCTCGCCGGCTAACCCAAAAGTTGCGAGCTCGATTCCCACCAAGGGCATGGGGTGTTGTGCTTGTCCAATAGGTTTTTTTTTAGGATTGAAGAGGTGCGGAATGACCATAGTCATCGAAGCGCCCTATAAACAAAAATACTACTACTACCTTAACTTAAGCCACAATCAAAATAGTTTCGACTGCGCTCAACCTATCGGTCTGATATTTCCGAGGAAGGTAACTATTCTTCCGGAGAGTATTGAAAAAAGCGAGAGGCCCTTTTTTCCATGTAAGATAATGGGAAAATGAGTACCTTTTACCTTGTAGTATAAATTTCGTTCATCGGTTATCAAATGAAAATTTTGAGACGAATGCTGCAGGATTTAATTAAAACTTGGCTGGAAGACTACTATGGCATTCCACTGGTGCTTGTTTTTATCTGTCTAAATATAGAAAAAAAACTTCAAACACGAATTTTTTACGTTTTCGTCAGGTTTTTATCATGGTTGCCGCATTGTTGCGCCACCCGGTGGTTTAAGCCGCTTAAGTATGAGGAACTCGAGTTTTTTTCGCCGTTATGTTTCATTATTTATGTAAATTTATGAAAAATATTATTTCTTTTTCGGCAAATACATGAAATATTTTATACCCATCAATAGATTTATTACTAATCCGCTTGATAAATGCAAGCGTCATTTACTAATATTTAATTAAAATAGTAATCGATATTACAGTGCCACACGTATGTGGTATGACGATCATGGTCTGATGATGATCACCGTCAAAGCATTTCACTTCAAGGCTTCACAAGTATCACCATTCCACTCATCCAAAATATGTAGCTGCAGGTGCCACTGTCTAAATATGCCAGGTGCTTCGAATGCGATTAATGGACAGGTGGAAGACCGGCCTTTTGAAAGATCTATATCACCAAAACTCAACTCTTCGTTTGTTACTACATGCGTGGCCTGTTGGTGTGGTAACTGTTTGATACCGATAGAAATGGCGTGCATGTAGGCTTTCATGCGATTTTTGTTTTTACTGATAGTGCAGAAAGACCATCAGTGCCACTAGTCGTTTAAATTACTTGCTAGCTCTCGAAACATACCAACACCTGACATGTCATTTTTGGGATGTATATACTATTTTTCAACTTGATGCATTGCAAATATGAGTAGGTAGTGGCAATTTTTGGAGTTAGGCATGAGCATGCATATTCAAGCCAAGAGTTAAAAAAGATTTCATATGGCTTGGAGTATAGATTACTCTTTTTGGCTTCATTCCCATTCCATGCTTCCAGTTCTCTATTTTATATATTTGAAGCTTTATACGTAATTGAGTGACTTGAGTAATGGTTGTACTTTATCCACTATTACTGCACATGCCTATTCAGTGAACTGTATGCTGTAGGGGTTATTGGACTAGGGAAAGGACAGCCAGCAAAAGGAACTTGGACATATCAGTTTCAAAATTTTCTCATTGTAAATGAGACACTTTGTCACACATAAATCTTCCCTCTTTCATGAATGCAATGAATTTACATTTCATGAAAAACAGTTTTGAAAACGGCAACTCCTTTGATTTTATATAGATCACCAAAAGACATTCATAGTCAATTTAAACATAAACATTGTAATACTGCAAATTTGTATAATATATGCTTGAATGTGCATTGGCAAGTCACTCATATGATAGCCTAAATAGAGTACATACATTCTTATTTGTCCAAAGAATGCTTATTAATATGTGATGGAATATATTATTTCTGAAAAATTTTCAGGGTCCAATGATTTGGAACCTCTTAGAGTTAGGTATCTACCATTATACAAATACTGTTATTTATTTTAATCGAAGCCTAAGAAATAATACTGAGAATTAAATTATTGACATTGTATAGTTCAAATTTAGTGTAAAATTCGAGTGTCTATCATGTGATTCCTTATCACTAATAATTACTTTTATTTTCTGCGAGTAGAATAATTTCAGCTTAGAGCTAAGTAACAAATTTAATATTAAAGGTTGTCAGCATTTGGTTCTTAAAATGTAGAAAGGGCAATCTCCTCATTCCAATTCCTCTCCTAATATCTGCATTCGGTTATTTATCCATACAGTCCTATTTTAAAAAAAATAGTATTATCAGTTTCTTTTTTACATTCTTAAGCCTTTGCACCAAGGTTTATTTCTCAGTTCTCTCATATATCTGCAAAATCATCTGTGAAAGGGAGAATCCTTCTCATTCTTCACTTTTCTTTCCCTTAATCCTATCTTATTGCTTCTTCCAAGTTGATGATGATGAATGCTCAGAACATAGTGCTACCATTTCTTATTCATTGAATTTCTTACTAAGTAGTTGGATTATTATTTACTTGGTGATCCATCCTTTTCATCAATATTTTGAAGTCATTTTTCATGAGTTTTTTCATCACAACTTTCAATTCATTCTGCGTTGGCCTTCTTTGACTCTCATGTGATTTGGTTTCAACATTTAAAATAGAGGTTTGTTTCTCATTTGTTGTTTTCTCCCATGATTTCCTTTATCTTCATTAATTTTAATACCCATTCAATCTTATTTATATATATATATATATTTCCATTACTCTCAGGTTGTTTGTCGCCACTGACAGACCTTGGAAAAATATAACATAATGTGCAGCTGGAATAAAATAACGGAAGCAGAATCAGTCAGTTCAGGCTAGAGACAGACTATTATGATGTTCTTCTGATTGTAATTGGCCTTCCATATGTGTGTCTCTAGCCTGAACTGACTGATTCTGCTTCCGTTATTTTATTCCAGCTGCACATTATGTTACGTTTTTCTTTCCTTTTACTCCACTTATTCATATACACGTCCTAAGGGTGGAGTGATCAGCTACCATATGCCCGAGTTCAAATCCCAGTGGTGTCCAGACCATAGCCAAAACCAAACTGAATGACTTGTCCAGGTACTTTATCTTTCAGGTAAACCATGTTTAGTGGAGGGAACTAGACTAGCCCCCTTTCCAAGATACATATTCATGTGGTCTTTGGTTTAGTGGTAGGTGAACCTTGTGTATCAAACAGAACTTCTAGTTGAAAACTGGGATAAATCTTGAACTTGCACATGTAGACCTTCACTGTGTGTGTATTCTCCTTCCTACCTTATTGCCAGGAATCTGTTTCAATACCATAATTTCATCACTTTTCTTCCCCACTTTTTCTTCGTTCTGATGCCAGGTACTGCTTTCTTCATTTTGTTGTTGCTTATAGTTCTATAATCTTTACCCCAGACAATATCCATTAGCAGCCTCATTATAATAATTTTAGGGACATAATAGATGTGATTTCTAAAATTAAATTCAAGAGAATTTTGAGTGTTTAAACACTTGGGAAATATGTGATTATTACATTTATATAATGAATTATTATTGTTATAAATGAATTAGTTACTAAGTAATGGACTTAAAAACTCATAGTAGAAACTTAAACTTTTACTTACTTAATACTTTTTTTTTACATAATACTTTTCTATTATCTACTAATTTCTTTATATTTGAATAGTCTTATAATGCTTATGAAATTCTGTAATACCTTTCTTATTCATTTGTAGATCAATAGTAAATATAGTGAAGAACTGGCTCAAGAATGTTTGGAATGGATAAAAGTAATCACCGATGAACCAATTGATGTCTCTGGAGACGAGGACAATTTCTACAATATTTTGAAAGATGGGACTCTTCTTTGCAGGTGAAATTTCTTTTAAAAATGATATGATAAAAATAATATGATTGCAGGCTGCAGTATTAATTTACTGTTAAAAGAAATTCTCATGAAAAAAATTGGCTATCAGTAAATTTACCTCCGGATGTTTGGGTCATCCAATTCAAGTTAACAACATGCATGATGATATGCATATTGGGTGATTATAATAATAAATTAGTACAATTAAAAAGTACCCAATCTGTGATAACAGTCAATTAATGGAAAGTAGTGTTATTAGATGCTAATACTTCAGGATAACGCGAGAAGATGAACTAAGGAAATATATGAACTGTATATTTATTATTTCAGTTAAATTGTAACATTAGTTCATCATTTCATACATGAGTATTGTTATTTGTATAACCTTATGTATTAAAATATTTGTTACCTATTTGGAATGATTTCAGACTTGTCAACAAAATGCAGCCTGGCTCAGTGAAAAAAATTAACACTGGGAATCTGGCTTTTAAATTGATGGAGAATATCAATGCATTTTTGGAAAGTGCTAAGGTGATGGGGGTGCCACCACAGGAGTTGTTCCAAACTGTAGATTTATGGGAGAGGCAAAATCTTCACTCTGTTGTGATATGCATCCAGTCACTTGGTAGAAAGGTGAGTTGGTTGTTAAGTATTTTACTTAAGGATTTTCCTAACTGTCTCCAGCTTCCTTTTCTCCAATCAACTAGCCTCTTACCTTTCCTCCCATTCTGGTCTACATTTTCCAGCAAATCTTTCTACATTCTTGTCCCTCCTTTGGGTGATAAAGGTGGTAGTGTTCACCGAATCATTATGGCAATAAAATTTGTCTTTTGTATGTTTTTGCATAATTTTTATTACAAAAGTTATAAATTATATGTACACATTTGTGTAATGGCTAAATTGTTCATGAAAAAAGACACTATGGCTGCTGAAGGCTGTAAGGTGCAGCTGAAAGATTCTGTGAAGATGTAAAACTTGAAGTACATTTGAGGGAGTTATTGATGGTTTTGTGGCATACATTTTTTCAAAGTAAGTTAATGATTAACAATTAGTAAGAATTCCATACTTTATAAAAGGTGGATATTAATTTTGCCAGTCTGAAATTTTAAAGAAATATCTTTTCTAAGATGATACACATTTTAAATTTTCCAGTAAAAAGTTTCATAGTACTCAAAATTTATAGGTATTGAATCAGAAGTGAAGTGGAATACTTAATGATTACATCAGTTTGCAGTACTTAGCTGACCCATTAAAAGTTACCAAGAGATATCATGTGAGACTTAAATATCCTTTAAAGTATCTGTAACTTTGCTTCCAGAATTGGCAGAACTTATAGACTGTACTTGGATACTGTTTGTATACAACAGGATGGTACATTATTTTTCATTTTATTTGATGAATGAATTTTTTGGAAGGAGTAGGGAAATGAATTTTGATGCTAGGCATTAATGACTCCCATTTTATGCCAGCCATCATCCACAAAATTGTTTTGCATACAGATATTTATTATTTGGAATAGAGGAAGTCTAAACTATTAAAATGCTTCTTGCGATGCAAAAAAATGTTCTAAATTTGTGCTGGTTTTGATATCCTGAGATGAACCTTAATTATCTCTATTTACCTAAAAATAAATCTTAAATAGTATAAATTCATCTGGTCTATTGTGTGATTTGTTTTAATGTGCATTCCTTTATTCTAGGCAAGGAATTTTGATCAGCCTGCCATTGGTCCCAAGGAATCAGAGAAGAATGTTAGAAATTTCACCAAGGAACAGCTTAGGGCAGGGGAAGGTGTCATCTCTTTACAGTATGGCAGCAATAAGGGGGCCAACCAAAGTGGTATCAACTTTGGTAACACTCGGCATATGTAAAAAGCTCTGAGGGCAACAAGTAACCACTATCAATCTTTTGTTTCATTTTTCGTTTGTCAGGTATATAATTCCCTATTTAATATACCTGGAATGCATTTAATGAAATTATGAAAAATGCAAACAAGAATTTAGATGAGTCACCTATTTGTGCCATTCAGTTGATTTCAGCATTCCTATCAAATTAAGATTATTTATTATCCATTCAGCATTTGAATCCAGAATATTGCTTTCAAAGGTTTTAAGAAACAGCTTGTAAGTGATCAACTTGAAAAGTTGAAAATGCTACATTCCGTTGTAATTTTCTTCATTCCAATGCAGTGTGAATATTTAAGTTTTTTGCTGCTTGTTTTTAAAAGTTTACTTTTGTATTTTGTTTCATGGAGCCACATGTATCAATCTTACATGAATGATGGAATTTTGAGTACATATATTTTTGCTGTGTTTGCACAGTTATGGGTACTTCTATTTTCTTATGATCTTGTGACTTGTACAAATTGTTCTTCTTTCATAATGGAAGAGTATTGAATTATAATGCAAACATTTGAGAACTTTTTCCATTTGATTATAAGTGGAGTGTGGTTTGTTCACTGAATTTATAATGAAAAGTACCAATGTTTTGGTGAGAAGTTTTCATTTATTTTGGTGCTAAAGACATGCCATTTGTGGCATTTTTGCATTTGTGGATAGCCTCTCTATTGGTGGTATTTTATAAAGCTGTTGATACTTAAAAAAAAAGAAGAATGTTCAAAAGATGTATAAAATAGAATTATATTTTATAAAGAATGTAAATTATGCTTGATTTCTCAACATTCCTAAATTGGAACATAGCTATCCTTGAATAAAGGGTTCAAAACACTACCAAACCTGTTTTGAAGATTGATCACCAATGTTTCTTAATATGCAGTCAATAAGTGACTTTATTCATATGGTAAGCTGTGAAACGAAATAGGATAAACACAAATGAATTTCCTTTAATTATAATTTGAAAAAGTAGTGTGTGTCACATGGAAGGTTATCCAATTTTTATATGATGACTACTATTCATATGGCCCAAGTATTCATTTTGTTCATTATTGGAAATTCAATCTGGAGTTTTGGTTTACTGCAACCAAGACTGCATTTTCTAGTGAGATTAATTAATGAGGTGGTTCCCCATCACTTTCCACATTGCTGTGGCCAGTTTCATTAATTTCATTCACTCTTGCCTTCAGCTGTGGCAGTTGATGTCAGGTCGGTCTTCTTGACCCATGCCATCAATGTCTTCTAAAGAAATTGCTGCCTTCCAACAGAGGTTTTGTGTATTGAAGTTGTAGGTACTGGTCTAGAAATTTGGTGCAAATTCAAGCCAAAAAAGATTGTCACCTCCAAGGTTTGAACCTATGACCCTCAGTTCTATAGTTCAGATTGCTACCCCTACTCCCTCATTTTATGTATACTGCTCTTTAAGAGAATGAAAAATCACTTTTTGCATAATTTTTAGATTTACTACCTGGGAATTACTGAAAACAGTAAGGTCAATCAATTAGCAACAAAGATGTCACCAAATGAAACACAACATGGAGCAGAAACAAATGTGGATAGAGCAGAAAATATGATAAGCTTGGTAGTTAACATGGGCCAAGGATTAAATTCATTCATGTTTATGCATGTCATGTAAACTTGTTACAATAACCGTAGTCCAGTGACTTAAAGACTAAAAGAGCAACTACAGATGTGTTAAAAAAAGCTACATCAACTATTCTTAAGTAAATTAAGCCTAAATAATCTATTCTAAGAAAGTAAGTCTTAGGAATTTTTCTTTATGGACTATGGAAAGTTGAAGTCAAAATCTCAAAATATGACCTACAATAATGAAACTTTTTAAATCAAATAATGGTGGTGACTGATTTCTCCTGAATACATCTGAAATAGTTATGCAACAAATTTAAATAATTGTCCTTAAATAAAATTAGCATTTGCTGTTCATTAATGGTGCAAAATTGTGATGGGTTGTGGAAAAGTAGTTGCCATAACTCCCCAAACTTCCAGTGTGTCTGCTGAAGGGAAACTCTGAACCTCCTTGCTGTTGTGCTTAGCACTAGGCTTTCTATAGCTTCACTTATAAAACAGACCCCCAAGTTGAGAACTTTGGCCGATAGCTATCTCTCACCATAATAAAAAATACTTTGCCAGCGAATTCATTTGTAATCTTTTTTTTTCTTTTTCCTAAAAATCCAGGTAAAATCAAAAAAGTTACCCTCGCTTTGTAAAAATATGTCTCAATGGTTTGATGATATACCCACACTCGTCATAATGGCAGTAGTCTCTTAGCACTGACAATGCCTTTGTGATTTCCTGAGTTAAGTTATTCCTATTTGTAATATAATTCTCCTGTCATCCTCACAAAGTGTTGCTTCCCGTGGTTTTATGATATTAACTGCAAGCTCCTCCATCCAAAATTAGTTGATGGAGGACTGGAGAAGTGATAGTAATAAATGGAATGGCTAAGGAAACATAATATACTTAACAGTTACATTAAATGTTAAAGGAAAAAGATGGTGAAATGCTTGGTGTGGAGTCTTTTTTTACATGACTGTGAAACATGAGCTCTCCCTAAGAAGGTCGAGAAAAAAAATGCCTCCTGATTAAACATGTATATAAACATACACATATGAAAGTAACAATGGAATACTGTATTCTCACCCAATTTATGTTGCTGTACAAATTTCAAAATTGTATAATTTTGGGAAATGAGTTAAATTAAGCTTGTACGATTTGGGGACAGCGAGTCAAAAAAGTATGTAAAAAATGCAGGGGGATCAATTTCAAAAGGCTGGTCTGACATTCATACCAATTTTAGCCAAGGATTTTAATTATCATGCTGTGCTCAGTTACAGCATATTGCAAAAATGCAACCATTAAAAAAATGTGCTTGCAAACATACAAATAATAAGCCCACTCAATCATGACCAAACTTGAATGTTGGCTTATGACTCTTCTGTTCATGTGTAAAACAATGGAAAAAACTTACAACAAAACCTTTTCAGATGAAAAAATCAGTGCATGAACTTTTTGTCCAAGTCTGATGTTCCTACTAATGCTCCGTATTTAAACTCTAATCACAGAGTAACCTTACTCTATGCTAAAATATTATGTACAATGTATCTAATAATTTTACTAGGTTCACATTTAATTAATCTACATTTATGCACATTAATAATTGTTCATTAAATTGTAAATTAAATGGGCTGTCATAATAAAGTAAATTATTCTTTAAGTACTCAAAAGAGAGATAAAATGCCTGTTGGAAAGAAAGCCTCGCAGGATATTCTCATGGGTGGTATGATATAAATAAACATGACTAAAATCAACCAAATAATACATTAAATAAGAATTTATTAAACTACTATAGTAAAATCATTACTTTTGAAAAGGATAATAATTGAAACCAGAGTTGTATTGAAACTTTTTTTCTTTCTTCCTTCCTTCTGCTATCATTTCTTGAACGTCCAACCTGAAAGAATAATTTCAATAAAAAAGATGTTACTTGTGATTTAAAAAACTTAATTGTAATTATTTAAAATATATATAAACATTCTAATATTATATATATAAATAATAAGATATAATTATATCATTCATAAACATTTTTATTGTGACACTATTTTCTAAATATTTAATTTTGAAGTACATGCATGCAGTTAACTATTCAAAAGATCAGACATATCCTACAAGTCTTTTAATTTTTTTTTCACAGTTTTAAAGGTGCTAGCAGCATAGTTGAAGACTAATGAGATTATTACAATATTCACATTATGAATGTTGGCTTTACTCAGTAGTCACATTGGTGAAACACTGTTAGACCTATAGGTATGGTATATTATATGACAGGAAAATAATTGTGACAATTCAAAATCTTTACCACATGTCATATATGAAAATCAGAAGCACTTATGGTTTTACAAAATTCATTATAGTTACCAAGGGAAAATGTTTCACATAGTTAATGGAATATTCTACAAAATTTTTAAGAACTATGTAAAACCATTATTGACCCCAATACCCACTGAGACATCATTGGTCGCAATGTATCCTGGAGATACTTAAAATGATTTTGATTTTTTCTTCTGTGTGCCTACCTAAGACAGTTTTCTTTGTTGCAATTAATTTACCAGATTGAAATCTGAAAACAGTTAAAGGCGGTGGTATTTTTCCATGTTTTGCATACTGGTTGATGAAGTATTTTCATAAACCCACTGGCATATTGCAGCTACTACAGAATGGCCCCTCTGGTTTTGTTGCAGCAAATATTCCCAAGATTATATGTATAATACAATTATGCAATCAAAAGCATATATATTTTATCTCAATGTTTTTGGTATGTGTGATGGACCAGATTTCCACATATTATTTAAATTATGACTGAAATTATTACTTAACTGGTTGATAACTATATGGTAATAAATGCCATCTGAACAGAGGAGGTTAAGAATAGAGTGAGCTTTGATTCCATCGGGCAAAACATTATAAAGTAACACAACAATGAAGATGTTGTGTATGTCACAGTCATATTGGAACTGACAGAGGGTTAAGGAAAGTATTAATGCAATTATCATTGATATGCTATATATGTGTAAAGATAAAACCATGATGCTTACAGAGGATATTAGCTGATTGACTCAATGCCATTAAGAATTCTTAAAAATATTAAGCATATTACATTAATGACAGAGTTTGGAACAACTTGCCTGTTCAGATACAAGTGTCATTTTTATGCTGTTAATGAATTATGTGCAGTTATATAGAAATATTCACATTAATATTGAACTAAGTATTTTAATGTTATAATTAAACTAAGTCACGTGTGGTATAACTAATACTGATCTTTAATTAATATCATGCAAGATTCCCACTATACATAGAAATTCTGATATCCAAATCACAAAAATTATTACTCGTTTCATTTGCATTAATATTCTCTCGACTGAGGTATCTAAAAATCAATATATCTCATGCAAAAGTTAACAGTAAATGCTTTGTACCTGTATGGTGGAGGTTTAATTTCATCACTCAATGTGCATTCCGGACTTTGATCTGCCTCTACCCTAAATATATTTTCCTTGACAACATCCACGTCTCGCTTGTACTCGTTTCTCAGATATTTTACGCTGTTCGGTGGGGCGTCATATTTGAATACGAAATAACTGAAAAAAATTAAACAGAAATATAGAGGAGTGAATTAATTTCTAACAAAGTAATCTTCGATTTTCCGCACTCAGGCAGAAACCGGTCATTTTCCATAATTTTGATGCAGACAACTAAAACAATGCAACTATTCCTTTTGGGTACATCGAAAATTGTTCAAGTAAACTGTGTCGAACCATAACGAAAGAAGAAATGCCTTTAAACCAACCTAGCCTTCTTATGAACCATCCCATGAACTCTCATTGTGTAAGGTGTATCCATATGACCCAGGCTCTCGATTTGACGTAATACTGCACCTCTGTCGAAAAGCGTATGTGCGACCCTCTTTAGAGTACTTACAGTTTCCGCCTGAAATGAATCAAATGAAAATTTGATCTTGAAATTCAATATTCCACCCATTTTGATAAAAAGCTATAAGAAATTACCTTTGGCATGGTTCTGAGTAGAATTGCCAGTTCATAAGTAGGCATCGTGGCACGTTATGAATGAGGTATAGAACTGAATAATACACAATATAGCTATCCAAAACTCATTAACCAGAGATCTTGGAACAAGAGGCTGAAACTCCTCCCTCCTCTTTCTTCATGATAATAAAAGACATGCGAAATTACACATGATTTGAAATCACCAAAACGTAAATATTGCATTCAGTTCTTTCAGGCGGTATAAAATTGAAATTAAATTCTTAAAATCACAAATAGAGGGTAAATTCCTCATATATTAGAGTAGTTGTAAGTTATAAATGAGCTTCATGGGGAGAAGTATATACACGTATAAACCAAATAAAAGCTTATAAATATTCTTAGGGTGGTATCCCGAAGAGGTTGCAAGGCTATTTTAACTTGGTCAACTGAACACAAATCAAAACATGTAAACGGGCGATGACAATTATTAACGTCAAAAGAATTAGAGTGCATGAGGTTTTCTCCTGTTTATGGACACTATATTATTTATGTTGCGATTCCATTAAGGTGTTGCAGCACAGCCGTACAATTTGTTAATACAATTGTGTTACTTAAGTGATGTCCATTGTTTTTAAGTATGAATATTAAACCTATTGTGACGTGTAAGTACAGCTAATATGATAGCACTGAGAGAATATACATTGCTGTCAACATATGGGTGACACTACATTGAAAATTAAATTTTTTTATATTTTCACGTTATTGACAGCACTTAATTTGCCACAACAAATATTTCAGATGCTGGGGACAGCAACCTTTTCTGTACTTTGCAACCACTTCTGGTACAATCTCTCCCTCAAGAACCTACTGAGTGGAAACGTTCTTATGGCAGACCGATAAAGTCAGTATTCGTTGATGCAACCTTCGTGCCATTCAAAAGTGATGTTTTATCTCGTGAGTCTGACCAAAAGTTAATTGGTAGACCGATACTTCACGTGTATTGGACAGACTGCGTTGTAAGTACACAATAATTGATGTTATAATTCCAAACAAGGGAAGTTGAATATTTTAAGCGATATCAACATTTGTTGGACATTACGAATAAAATTAAGTATTTTGGCCGATCCACTATACATTAACTATGCTATTTCGCTTCTCCATGTTAGGATGTTGATATTTACAAAGCTTCAGTACGAGATGACATAGAAGCATGGCTGAAGACTTTATCTCAGAATTCTATTCGAGATTGGATGATTGTGATTGTGGAGACACCAGAATTGAAGAAAACTAATAAATTACTTCCACGTACTACTGTTCTTGATAAAATCAGGAGTGACTTTGCTTCAAAGAATGCGGACAGGTGATGATAACAATTCTTACTAGAGCATGCAAATAGAGAGTTGAATGATTTTATTATACTTCCTTGCTAATGACTATTAGCCACAATAACAGTATTTAATATTTACTTCACTAAAAGGGACTATTCCTAGGTTATTACCATGCTTAAGAGTTTATGTACATTTAAGAGACTGCAATAATTACCATTATTCTTCCATAACCCTGTTCATTGTTGCAGTATGATGAAATAATCTTTAAATTTGAATAACTGAGACATTTTTTTTAATTACATAATTTACTCATTGTCAGTAGATTTCATTTTTTATTTATCTGTGGTTTTCACACAGATACATGTTAAAACATTTCACGTTATTTTTTCAAAATCATTCTTAAGTTAAAATTTACTAATTTCATCCAGCGTTTCCTTAATTTTTCAGAAATTCTCTCAGATCATAATATGAGACTCATTTCACCCATTCACATTCTAAGGCAATGGACAAATGGGTTCACTATTTAGAGAAACTTCAGAACTTAAACAGTTTGACAGCAGTGGTATCACCCTAAGAACTACTTTTGCCTAAATCTTTAGGCTTCCATTACATCTCTATAAAGAAAGTTGCATGCTATTATCGGGTATTTTGTCAAATTAATTATTGTTTTAAAAAATACAACTACTTCCATTATTTTCCCCACAAAGACCCTATCCCGTTTATTAGTCACATTTTTAATAAAATGAAATCATTTTCCAATTTAGAACAACTGGAAATTTTAAAATTACTTTCATCAAATTTATTCCTATTATTTGGTACCAATTTGAATGTCTCATCATTAGATAAAATTTACTTTGAGGAAACATTATCCATATCCTAAATCAAAGATTTGTCGATGAATTCTACACTCACACTTTTCCCTGGCTGAACATTTAAGTTATTCCCCCAGATTTCTTTCTCGCTGGTGTTTCTTCTCAGGTTGATGATATCCCTGTGATTACTCCCCTTTTAACCCTTTTGCACCGAATGACGGATATATCGAGCATTCAGAATCATCCCTCCAGTACGGACAACCTTTATTTTGTGATTTATCCTTTATTCTGTCACACACTCGTATGCAAGGACTGTATACCAGTTTAGGGTTCCACCACAAAAGGGTTAAAAATCACCCTAGATTTTCCAGTTCTTACCACAGTGATCAACCCGAAGGTTGGTATGTTAAGTGAGGGTAGAGCTCACCTAGTACTAAGCCCACAGCGTGTGTGGAAATTCACACATCAGGGTAGAGGGGCCAGTTCATTTCCCTGTGCCGCCTGTGGTTTCCCACAAAGATGTGG
>WURS02000019.1:2715615-2725725 GCA_011762765.2 Rhinocypha anisoptera
CAAAAACTACACGACGTACCTTACTGTCTCTTTCCAACTCATTGCGAAGCCATTCGAAATCGCTGTACCTTCTTCTCACACTAGATTCTTTCACTTTAAAAACGGGAAGGTTCGTCTGAAAAATGAAAGAAATTTGCGTTTAATGGCAACGTTATAATAAAAATGCAACACGAACAATAAACATAGTCACACATTTCAAACTTCTTTTTAAACCAATGCGATCAGGAAATGACTCAATGGGCTTATATAAAACTAATAGTTACCCTCATTCTGACTTCATAGTCCGTGTATCTCTTTTTACCAACTCCGTGGGTAATTGGGTTTATTACATCAATCTCGAGAAAATTAGCTGGAGCAGCATACGCATCATCTAAAGTTTGCTTCTTGACGTTTAGGCGACGAGTGGAATCTACGGTTGAGTCTGCCATACTTGCAGCCGCTTACAACCTCCCACTTATACCAAAAAATATTTCCCCAGCTTCCGTGAACGTATGACAGCCGTCGCCAGACAAATCGTCAGCAGCAGGCGTTCCGTGGGGAACGGGAGAAATAACCTCCTTGGTTAATCAAATATTCGTCACTCTGATCATGCTTACAAGCTTTTAACTAAAATCGCTATGTGGCGTTGGTAGTTTGTGGTCCTTAAAACCTCCCGCGTATTCCCATAAATTGAACGAATTAGGAATGTTTTAAAAAATCTCTTTTTTTGTCCACTCTGGGCATTTCTTGAAAGAATTCTTTAATTAATGGACACCTCAAAATTTTAAGCAATATCCTTTTTAACGATTAGTGGCATACTTGTTCCGTATCCTTGCACATGTCTGTCTTCGAAAGACGCTAACTCGATAACGTTCGAGTAATATTTATTTATTGCAAGGGATTTATTTATTGCACCCATTATACAAAAATGTTAAAACATGATAATAATAAGAGAAGAAATATAAAAAAGATACCATTATATAAAAAATAATAATACAAAAATAATTATAAAAGAAGAAATATAAAAAGATAACAAACATTTCAGTTTCACAAAGCTTTGAGTTCTTCTAGTATCCTATTGCGAAATGTCTTTAATGATGCATTGTTAATATTGATATCAGTGCTGAGATGATTAAATTCCCTCATAGCTCTATTAAGGGGAGAGTAATGGCGATAACTTACTGAAGAATTAACAACACATATACACACATATATATGTTTTACTTCTTCTGACTTGTCTATTTGGGACATAAAAATTTATTTTTCCAAGAGTAGAGGGGAATTTACTTGGTTGTTGCAAATTTTGTAAAGGAGCATTAAATCATGTGTCTGTGTTCAATTTGGATAAGATTGGTTAGGAAGAGAAATTCCACAGAGTTAACCCTGAAACAGTTTCCTTTATAAGATTGGTTATTGCCGTAAAATAATTATAATTTACCTCATCATACCTCAGCCACAATTTGTAATTAATGGTTCTTAAAAATATATTTTGGACCCTCTCAATTGCAGTTATATTTATAAGGTAACATGGCCTCCAAATGTATGAGTTATATTCTAACAGTGGGCATACTAGGGAAGAGTATAGTCTCTGATATCTCTGGTGAATCTGGTCACAAAACCAAGCAACCTCAAGGCCCTCAGAATGACAGTGTCTTTGTGAAATTTAAATTTATTATCAAGTAATATTCCAAAATTCTTCAGTGAAATGTTATAGTAAGACATTTACTGATGTTGTCATTGTACCAATCAGACAGGCACTGTTCCATCACCTCACTGTCACCAATCCTCCTGGTCACATTTGTCATCCACATATAAACCTTCTTTCTAAATATAAATCTACCTTTGTCATCCACATATAAAAGATGAGGTAAAGGCTTTATTATAGTACTAAAGTCATTAATGAAAATACAAAATAATATTGGTCAAAGTGGGATCCTTGAGGAACTCAAGAAATTCTATATAGTAAGATTCCTTCAGTTTAACAGAGATTTATTAGTCAGATAGCTTTCGAACCATTGCAGTAAGGTACTGTGAAAACCCAGGGCATTAAGTTTGGCCAATAATAATATATGGGAGACTCTGTCAAAAGCTTTGGAGAAATCGGTATACACAGCATCTATTTGAGAGCCACTGCTGAAAGCTTCAGTAACAAAATCACAAAAAACTAATAAATTAGAGCTGATCGACCAGCCTTTGTAAAATCCATGCTGCTCTGGTGCTAGTATATCATTTAACTATCGCTGTACGGTACATTAGATTTATTTAAATCTCAACATTACTTGACTTATGTAAATTAAGATATAAAGAAAAAGATATTATTAACTCGGTAATTAAAAGAAGAAACTTATCTGGTCATCAACCATTCTCAAGAATGGATGAAGCTCTCGAGAAGAGCCTAGAGGAAGAGACTACACAGCCTGCATAGCCACTTCCTCAAGGGTCTTCAAAATGTGATATATAAACTGTCCTACGTTTAACTGGTTTCATATCAGTTCAGCAATATCTTTGTGCAAAATTTTCACTTTCACTATACCACCAGATTCTTGTAAGGAATATTAATAGATCATGTTAAATGCCACATTACCTAATATATTCGTGTTCTTATCTATTATGAATCTTCATGAGCAATTGAAGTGAGAGAGCAATGAAGTCAGAGAATTGAGGTTTCATTCCTTTCCATTATTGTGTCTTCTTTTTCTTACCTGAATTTGGGAACATACACACTTTACACATTTTCATCAGATGAACTACCTATCTGTGATGCTATCATGGTCCCTACATGGAATTCATTGTAATTATATATGCCACACGAAATTTTGTTCTAATTTTTCTATTTTATAATCCACATATTTTGATCATTTTATAAAAACTAGCTGCATAGATCATTCATTGCTGAAGAATTAATTCATACTTCTTGATTAGATACTATTCATTGATGATATATTCAAATTGGACCTAATAAGAAATCCACATCCTCAATAGTAAGAAAGTAAATGCAATTCTGATTTTATTTATCAATGTATAAGCCTGTTTTCCTTATTCTTTTGAAACGGCTATCTTATTACGATACTCAATGAATTTGTAAACCTTATGGATGATAAAACTCCTTATCCATTTTCAAAACTTGTAGCGACAGGAAGATATTCCATAAACAGTATTTGTGAGCTTTTTGTTTCTTTATTTTGCATGTAAGTCAGCTGTAATTTTAATCTCATTGACAAACTGTTGCACTATCCATACAAGATAAGAGTTCAACATATATTTTTATCAACACATTATTTCAGTTCAAATTTTGAATAATTGTCCTCTCAATATATAATAAACTTTCATTTTTTCTGATACCAGTTGAATCACATGTGATTCAACTGAATTCACCTTTCTTTTAGGGTAACTCAGTTTTTCTTCATATCTTTACTTAAAAAGTTGATAATCATTATACTCATGGGAAAAAGCACACAAGTAAATCGTAATTAAAAAATAGATGCATTTATCTGACATAAATATACAGGTGTAAATACTATCAATTTAAATGTGTGTTAGAAAGAGTTTTTAGGATTCTCAGAATAATTTAAAATTAGGACTATAGTATAAGAGAAATATAAACTCAAATTTATATTAGGTTCAAAAGAAGGAATAATAGAGGAATTGAAATATTCATGTGGTACATTTACTCACTAGAGTGATGAAAGAAATGTGTAAACAAAGAAATTAATCTAAGAAATTTGCTTTATTATTATCCACAGTAATTAAAAGTTTATAAAAAATGGGGCATTATAGAAAATCTGGGTAAAAATGGAGCAGAAACTTTGTTGATTTGACCTGAAGTGCACAGAAATTTAATATTAAGTTGGAAAAATTATTTGCCTAAACATAATTAAAATTCATATATTCTGATTTTGAGGTTAACTCTATCCATTTAGGCTAATCATTTCATCTTTTAATGTCACTTTTCATTTTTAAAACTATACAATGAAGGATATTGCTAAATAGCTATGTAAACATTTCCTAATATGCATTAATAATACTTTCCATTGTCCTTATCAAAAGTAATTCCATTCCTTTATGCTTCATAGTATGAGGGGGTCACTTATTCATAGAAAAATTATGAGAATATCATTGCTCATTGATTTGGGAAGTTTTCCAAGTCAATAAC
Source organism: Rhinocypha anisoptera (assembly GCA_011762765.2). Taxonomy (NCBI): domain Eukaryota; kingdom Metazoa; phylum Arthropoda; class Insecta; order Odonata; family Chlorocyphidae; genus Rhinocypha; species Rhinocypha anisoptera. Next base: position 2,719,748 of record WURS02000019.1, read on the forward strand.
ACATAATGACCTTAGTATTAATAGTTTACATCACAGAAAATATGAACATTTGTATATTTGAACAAAAAATGGTGTATAAATACTGTGATTTCAACTCACAAAATTGAAAAGGTTACTAGGGATGTAAATACAAATATTTGAGCTGAAATCCTCTGGTAACATATTAACAACTATTTTTATGGAGAATGTTATCAATAAGGGTTCTGAAATAAATAATCTTTACTGAGTATGAGCACTGTCTGCTCAAGTAATAAAAAATTCAGATATGTACATTAAGACTATTAAGCCAAGTACAAAATTAAGATCTATTTCAACCTGAAAGTGTACTTATTTCTAGTTTAAATATACAAAATGTTTTCCATTATTATCTTGGACATTGTGCTAAAAAAAGTAGGATACAATAAAAATAAACAAGACAAGTGAACATATAATTATTATAAATTTGGCTATTTTATCTATAGTACTTCTTGAGAAAAATCTATTACACAAACACACCAGGATGTCCATGATGATGTATTGCCCATCAACCATATAGATGGGAAGCATATTAATGATAGCCAGACCAGAGGACAATATGGCTATGTATGTCATGAGAAGCAAGCTGATTTCAGGAAGTCTTGAAGCGAAAATTGACAGGAATCTGAAACGTGGGACAAAGTCACTCACTTGAACACCCCACCACACTTCAGCAGGATGTCCCAGAAAAATAACATTTTTTGGTTGATGTGGCTCGCCAGTAGTTCGCTCAATTGCAAGCAGATAAGTGTCATTGGGCAGCAAAGGGCGAATACACAATGGTTTTTCAGTAGGGCAAGACAAGTGATTTCTACATGAAATCCCAGATTCTTCAATAACTTTCCTTGCAGGAAGACAGTTTTTTTTCAACAAGGTTCTATCCAAATCTGACACCTGCTTAATTATATCATCAGGAAATGTGGTCGTGAAACACAGGTGTTCTAATTTGTAATTTGGGCAGCAATTTGTAGAATCAGCCAATAAATCCTTGAAAGCTGAAAGGAAAAAATATTGAATCAGTTCATTGTGGTAAAATCTTAAATTTAGCACATGACTACTTGCAATATAATCTGAAAGTGTAAAGGAAGAAAGGAATTTATACAAGTTCAATAAAATATTATTTTGAAAAATATCTTAAAAGAATCTTAATAATCTTTAATCTTACCACAGTTAAATCCAGGCTTAGATATGAGAGTGATTAGTTTTAAGCACCTTAAATATTGAGTCTTGAAATCATTGCATGCATTATGTTACAATAGAAATACATCTTTTTTAAGTGGTACATTTTTCCAAAGCTACTTGTTGAATGTTGGTTGAAGTAGCTGTAAAATATACCTATACACCTAATTCAATTTCATTCTCCCTACAAAATTCCTACTCCCTAATCCAAAACCCAGCCTGCCCACCCATCTTAATCAAGTTTTCTTTCATGAATATCTGTGGCTCCATTTTTCCACTTAATGTTCTTGCAATGAGTCATTAGAATTAATGATAACATTTCAGTGGTGATCTTGTGGTACTTTGTAAATACAAGTAGTTTGTACCCCTATCACGCTTGCTGAAGCAGGAGCCCCTCAGCCTGTGACTGGAAGTGTTAAGACTATCTTGCGTGGCTGCACAGAACCCCCCACCTAGGTTATCACTCCTCTCACAAGTGACCTGGGGGGTCCTCTGTGTTAGCCAAATTCCTCCAGCAAAGTTAAAAAGGTCATCAGGGAGGGACACTCTCGCATTTCCCCCTGCCACACCTCGTTGTCACCTTCATTACTCAGTGGGATCACCAATTACTCAACTAGCTCAGATCTTCTAACTGGAATTCAGTAGATCAACTGGAAGTTTTTTAGGTGAAGGTACAGTGTGGTCTCTGCACCATTCCCTTCTGCAGGCCCGCAGGCAAAGATTCCCCTACCTCCGTCCCCTTGCCTGCTGGATTCTTGCAGCAACGTACAAAGAGTATACATCAAGGGCACTCATGTGCTACCTTTACTACATCTACTTTGAAGCATGAGAATGCCTGTTACCCAGATCAGTTCTTCGTCCTGGTAAGGGGTAGTTCCCAAGGAACTTTTCTGGTGCAGGTTGGTGTGGTCTTTATCCCTGCAACAACTATGTAAATGCAATGAAAGTGAATGGCAGAGGTAGTGCTGTAGAAAAATGGATAAAATGTAGCTAAGTCGGATGTAATTAGTGTATAGAGTTGATTCCTGGATGGTGAAAGGATTGTAGTAGCTAAATACAAGCTGTTTCAAGGGTTTTCAGTATCATAGGTGGGGCTGAGGGGAGAAGAGAAGAAAGAATGGATACAGTGTAACAATTATCAAAGTCGAGATTATGGAGGGAAGCATGCTTTGTAACAGGAAGGGACACAGACATGGAAGAAAGCTTATAATAAGATTGATGATTGTTTATATGGACATTTGAGAGGAGTGGTGCATTGGCCAACATAAAAAGTGGGACAAATATTACATTCCTTCCTCCTGCACCACAAGCAATGTTGAATATTCCAAATTCACTTATCTTCTTTACACTTCCTCATTCCCAACTATATGTCCACTTGATTTTCAGCATCCTCCTCCAGCAACAAGTTTACAAGGTTTCTATTCTATTCTAATAGTCCATGTCTCTGATCCATAGATTTCCATGCCCCATATGAAATTTTTCACATATTGCTTCATTGTTTGGAGAGACATCTTCCTTGAGCTCAACGGTCACTCTTCAGTTCTCTCACAACAACTCTTCAACATGGAATCCTTCTTAGCTTGAGCTAATCTACACGTGATATCCTTCAAACCCTTTTCATCCTGCTTACCAGGTAGGTGAAGGATTCCATTTGCTCTAATTCCTATCCATGTAGTGTGATGTCTGCCTAGCTTGTCTCTTCTGCATACTAGTACTTTAGTCTTCTTCCTATTTATTTTTATCTGGAATTTCTTATATAGAATTTTGAATTTGGGTCATTATTGCAATTTTTGACAATAAAGTATCCTATATTTTCTAGATATCGTGGCCATAATCTCTGGACAAATAAATTCTTACCTATATATAGTACAGGTCAATGACTTCTGGAAATTCATGATGCACCGAGAGAAAAATATACTGTTCCCTTGAAAAGACTAAGTACATTTTTTTTAAATAAATGGTTTAACTGCATTGTATCAACAACAGTTTGTTCACAAAGCAAACAATGTGCTGGTAGGGTGATCTGGAGGAGTCAGGTTAACAAGATTTAGTTTGGTGGTAATGATTAGTCACATGGGTAGGAGGCATAGCACCTTGGGGTATTAGGAAGATGGCTTGGAGCAACACAGGAAGGAGGCAGTGGAGTGCACAGCGGGCTCAGTTGTATGTGGGGTGGTCTATGAGAGTGAAAGGAGAACAAAATGTCAATAGTAATGTTTTTTTCTTTCCATTGCACACAGGATATGATTGAGATTTATTATAGGACATACATTGACAACTCCCCTCTAAGTGTAAAAACTCTGGTTGGAATTCTGAGTGATGATCTTTGGAGAGTGTATGAACTGCAAAGTATGAAGTACCATTCTTATTGTTGAAGGTACTCATATTTTTACGTTCCTTAGTTCTGACTTGCATGTTTCAGAGGTGAGGAGCAGACACACACTGATCCTACTGAACTTGCTGATGGGCTGTTAAAAAAAAATAAGTCTTTAAGCAATTTTGCTACACTCTCTGAAGATGGAACAATATATTCAATCTGATGCGCCAGCAAGGCTACTCCTCAAGAGGTGGGGTTGTGGGATGTGCTCAAGACAGTTTTCTTTTGTTTTTTGGTCAACAGTAGTTCAATTAATTATTCAGAGTAACTATCTATTTCTTTCCTAAAATCCCAAGTATTCAGGTAATTCTCAGTGTTGAATTCTGTGAAATGTTACTAGTTTTTGGCTAGATATGTTTGGTTGTTTGCTTGGATGTACAGGTATCCCTCTTTAACTATGAGGGTTATCTTCGTGAAAAACCCTGTGGTTGTAAAACCACTAAGTACATGCAAAATCAAGGGTTGGTTTCATTTTCCATGAATCAATAATAAAAATTTGCTTAACTTTATTTAAAATGGAATAATTTGCATTTGTAAAATATTCTGATTCTTTGTCAAGTAGCTGATATACTTTTTGTCAAACTCAGGGTTACTTCCATTTTTTTTAAATTATGGAACTAATTGGACTTGATTTGTCTAGCTCTAAAATTGCCAAGGAGCATGGTTTGGAGGAGTACTATGCTCCTTGGCCTCCCAAAGTAAAAATTTTGTGCATCACACTGCATAAATCATCTTTGAGCATGGCTAATAATGAATGAATTATTTAAAATAGGTATTTACTTATTTGAGAAATGGGAAAGGTAATACTCAAAAAGTAGACTGTGGATAACCAAAGACAATGATAGACAAAACTGCAGTTGAAAAGGGATACTTATAGCTATAAATTACATGGACTGTAAAGACAGGCTTGAACAAGTAGAAAAATTATGCTATTGCTTTAATATAGAAATTTCTACACCAAGAAAATTTAATTTTTCCCTTCCTTGGTTTCCATAGTGAATTATCCAAAATTATCATTTAAGGTGTTAACATTTTTTAGGAATCCATGGTAAATAAAAATAGTAAGTTTCCACAGATAAGTTATTCGCCATTAATCTGTCTGCATTCCACCACATCATGCTTGAATCTGCATTACTTTTTTAGAAAGTTGTCCAATTGCTTCCGGATGCCATCTGAAACAAAGTGTCACTGATGTGAAAACATTATGCACTTTATGCAACAGGGGATGTTAACTATTGAATTATTTATATTCTATATCATTGACAAGTATTTTTACTAAAAGAGGGGACAGAGGCTGAGGCATATGCTTGTTTGTATAATCTGTTTGTAGAGAAGTTGAAATATTTTGATTTAGACAAACTTCTATATGAAAAGTTAGTTTTTCCGAGATAAGGGGCAGAAGGCAAGCTCCTGATTTATCTTTCACAAGTACACTTTATTTCATTAGTTTTTTATAATGGTAAGTGGAAGGAACTTAAGACATAGAAGCCCATAGGTTGGGAGGTAACCGTTGGTCAGCCTTTTCCAAACCATTCTCTCTTTTGGTGACCATGCTATAAGAACTTGGTTTGTTTTAGGTACACTTCCTGATGGTGGCACAGTACAGTGAAACCAGTCATGAAAATAAATATGCTTATTCCATGAAAAAGCAGTGTTTATCTTATCCTCTGTGATTCGGAATATTCTTTTTCAGTGTTATTATGATGTTTAAATAAGGGAAAGATTAAGAAATACAACAAAACTTTGTACATCCACAAATTTTATTAAAATGACCGGTTTTGTTGACTACTCAATGAAACGGTCATTTTAATAAAATTTATGGGCGGACAAAGTTTTTTGTATTTATTCATCATGAAGTTCCATAAAGTTGAACCTGAATTCATAAGGGAAAGATTATATCACTTTTTTCAAAACATGAGACAGCATTTATTTGGGTTTATCACTGTATTATGAACTCATTATTATTTCCATTAACATTATAGTCAAAATAAACTTTGTTTGAATCTGTGGGTTATATAATAAATTAATTCTTTTAATTTTATTTAAATTTGTGAATACATCAAGTGCCCATGAGGTTCCATTATGAATTAGAGTCCCCATGGAAGGGGAGATAGTTAGAGGGAGATGAGTCTAAGGGAGTCCATGGAATTGGAGGGAACAGAGAGTTACTAAAGAAAATAATAATGCATTATATACAGAGTTTTTCATCAAAGCCAAAGTGCTCCCCATGATATCACAAGTTATCAGTAAAAAGAAACTATATCATTGGTGAATTCTTCACAGGCTTTCCACCAGGTAAGGTATTCTGCTACCAATTTTCAACAGCAAACTCTGCCATCGTCTTCAGGGTGTTGATGCTGGGACAAGATTTTCTGCAGACTAGTAGCTGATAAGTTGGCAGAAAATC
>WURS02000019.1:2725825-2774809 GCA_011762765.2 Rhinocypha anisoptera
AGTAGCTGATAAGTTGGCAGAAAATCTTGTCCCAGCATCAACACCCTGAAGACGATGGCAGAGTTTGCTGTTGAAATGTTGGTAGTAGAATAACTGACCTGGTGGATTCACCAATATTATATGTCAGGAAAGCACCAGATCCTTCAGGAACATATCAGCTTCACCGAACAGACTGTAAAATACGATATTCTTAAGTATTAAAGCGTTAAATCCTGGAATAGTGACTCATATAAAAATCATCAAAATTACTATGGATGTGTGCATTATATCTAAGTTTTATTCACCTATAAAAACATATAAACAGATTTTATAGTGAAAACATTTCTGCTGTACTCAGAGGCTCTTGACATTTTGAGTAGTGCATCCACGTACTATGGTTTAAATTGATGCCAGTTTCATTAGTCATCCTGCTAGCATCTTCAGGTGAAGTGTCAGAGTTTGTTTCTGTCTCCTTATATAGAAAGTTTAATAATACGGCTGGCAGTTGAGGAGTTATGCTGTGATTGGTTGGGACTAATAATCCTCTTCTAAGCACCAATCAGCATGTAGCCATTGTCTCTGTTGAAGTTCAGTGGGGATTTCCAAATTTCTAATTTCAAAATCCTCTCTGATGAGCCTAGGATATTATCAACTCTCCTAGGATATTAATTTCTTGGGTATGTGGATGCACTACCCGAGAATGCCAAGAGCATCAGACTCTTTATATGTAGTTATTGTTTCCAGAAGAAGTGACAGGAATAATAAATAAAATATATTAGTAACACTATCAAGCCATACAACCAATCATTAGAGACTTGGCTACAATAGGAATGTGGATATGAGTATAAAACATAAAGAGACATAAAGGAGTATTTCATGCTCAGACCTTTCACATAGCCAATCTTTTCATGCACCCAACTGTAGAATTTGTTGGTCCTTCAGAAGGGAGCAAATGGTAGAATGGTATTAGGACAAGAAGTATAGTACTACTTTTGGCATGCATATTTGTTGCATCATGCCTAATTTGATGGCTAATATTACATTTTGTGGTCAATTTTGAAAAGAGACCATAAACTGTGAAGATCAGTTTTGGTGCAATAAAGAATATAACCTGGGTGCTTAAATTTTCTTTGGGTATTACAATAGCTTTTCACAGAGTTGAGTTCCCATAATTCAGTGGTCATGATTTTTATTAATTAATGGACAATTTGTTACAATTCATTGTTGACTTGCATTCATTTGATATCAAAATTTATCAGCTGTAAAGTTCTGACAATAATAAAGTATTGTACATACTTCTATATTAAAAGAAACTTCAACTTACCAGTAGGACTAGTGTTTTGCAGCAGAAAATTGATTCCTATACAGAATCCTAGTCGTTCATCATTCTCTGACAATGAAGAAGAAATACACCTCTTCCAGTCATCCTTGTTTTTTACATCACAATAATTGTTCACCTTAACAATAATATCTCCATGGTAAAATCCAGTTGCTCCCCTCAGGGGAGAATTCTGTAAATATCCACAAGGTCTTTCATTGATTATACATATATCCATTGAAAATCTGCTACATGACTATGAAAATTCATGCAGTTGTGTTTATGTATGATTGAAGTTGCTTTTCATCATGAGAACCTGATTTTTAAGTCAAATGCCTCAAACAAGTTACATGCTGATGTCAGAATCATTTCTATGACAAAAATTTAATATCAAACAATGCACATTCTTTAAAAGATTGGATTCTCTTGCTATAGAAAATAACTTAATGATACATTTGACTGAGAGAAGCCATATTATTTCAATAGAAATATTCATTTATGAAGTTATTTATTTCTGCAAACCTATCTTACCTCAGGGAAGTCCACAACATAGATGCCAGTCCCTTGAGTGTAAATAGGGCTTACAAAGTATGGCACCATTATCACAGAGGCATATGCTAATAACGAAAGAACAATGTTATGCCAAACTCCAGCAGTCAATATTCGAAGACTTCGGCATGGAGGGAGAGCTTGAAATTGATTTTCACTAAGAAGCACATATGCTGAAGGCACAATGAGGAATATGCGAAGGCCAAATCCAGAAACCTGCACACCCTCCCTAAACATGGGAGAAGGAAAAGGAGATTACATATAACCTCAGAATTCCAACATTTTTACAATATTTTAATTTATTTTCTTGAAAATAAAATTCATTGTTAAATCTTAAAACCTGGTTCACACTATTCATGACAATTTATTCCTGCAGCAATTCCTCAAATATAATTTGTAACTATTAGATATGCCAATGGATTAAGTACCTCCTATAGATCAATAAATACACCTTTACCACCATTTTATTTTTTATGCAGTAGCTCAAACAATTTTACCCTTAGAGATTAAAATTCTGTTAACTGCTACTGGTAATTTTAAGAAAATATTGTTAATAAGTCATAACAGCAAGAAATTTACCAATATCATACTTTTTCATGCATATGTATGGAAAATATTATGATTGAAAATGGGAATAATGTAAAATATGCCCACTTACTGGAAGTCACAATATGGCAATCGTGTATTCAGTAAGTACTATTGGAGACTAACCCTAGTTTAATAACCATATGAATGCTGGTCCCAACCCTAACCAACTTCATATTGTCTGTCTATGAATACTGTGTCTATTGATGTTTAGATTACTTCTTTGAAAGTACTATGACATATGAAGTAGTAGTAGTACTTTTGTTTATGGGCTCTTCGACGGCTATGGTCATTTTGTATCTCTTCAAATTATTGAAAATCCCATCTGGGCAAACACAATACCCATCCATGCCCTGAGCGGAACTCGCCGTGACCTTTGGGTTAGCCAGTGAGCATGCTACCCACCAGGCTAACCCGGTTGGCACCTGACATTTGAATGACACACAACCTTAGTATAGTCTAGACCAAGTGTATCCAACTTGCAAGGCATCAGGGGCCACTAATTAACCTATAATAAGGTTGTGGGCCATACGTAATAAATTAATATTTTTAAAAGTAACAATTTGAAGCAATGTAAGGTAACGTAACCTTTCACGGGCCACCAGTTGGACAACCCTGGTCTAGATCTTAGTCAGTATTCACATAAAGGGTGGCAGAAACAATGTAGTGTACCATAAAACAAAGCAACTAATGTAAACAATTATAATTTCTGTAATTGTATTTTTCAAAAGTGAGTAAATACTTTCTAAACGATTGTTATATTAGACCATGATTTAATGGGCTTGAATGAGTTGAAAATGGCTTCTACTATCTACTACTTCTGCTCAGTGAGTAAAATCGATTTCAATGGACAGCATTAGCATTGATATGTTTACCTAAGAGCTGCAATGGCATGCCCGGCTTCATGAACAACACTACTAATCGCAATCGCACTGAAGTAATAGCTCCAATCGCCAATCGGAAGGTTGATTCCAGGAAACTGTAAAATAACAATAGTGCACTAAGAAATCAAGATTAAAGTGACAATACACCAGTGGGAAAGAATTTCACAGAAAACGATTTATTAAACAACTCAATAAAGAAATTCACAAATGTTTTTTTAAATTCACCAAAATCTATTCGCATAATCATGTATAACCATACCATAGGCTCCAGTGCAGGAGTTTTCGGCTGATTATATATTTCGTTCTTCACAGATAAATTACTGAAAGCAGAATTTGCAACCAAATACACAACAAAAGGGAGCAAGATGCATGTAACCCAGACACCGAGGGCAAACCATCTACTCCAAAACTTTGGATTGCATCGAACAACCTTCTGAAAATAGCCGTTTGCGACAGTAGTACACCACTGTAGGCGCCCAGGTTCTATTTTAAAACCAGTATTTTCCAGAAAATATATGTATGGGTAGTGTGAACAACTCTGGAAAAAAAAATTATTCAGCACACACACTACTGGAAATGAATATGTCTAAGATAAAAACTCACCTTCAAAAACATGTCTAAAAAAAATAGGGAAGCATGAATAAAGCAAATTATACATGCTACGTCGTAAAAATCCATTTCAAATTTCAAAGATGAACATGGAACTTTTCATTTGTGATGTTTACACAAAACGGTATATCAAAAGGGTAAGGGTCTTGTTCAGAATGTTTGGCCTAACTGTATCAAACATGTCTCGGGTGTAATAACTCAATATACATGACATTTTAAAATAATCACTCATTCCCCGCATTTGAATAACGACACCGAATGCAGCATAAACAAACTTTACGACGCAACTAAATTTTCACTCGCACTAACCACTGACGGTTGCCTACATAAAGGGATGAAAAACTGTGAAAAACCCCCTATTACGTGCATAATGAAGATGGCCTGAAAATGTGCTAAGATAACACTATATGAAAGTGGCAAATTTACGCAGCATATGAAAGTAATTGAGATTAAAAACTCGTGCTTTTTTGGAAATTAATAATTATAATCTTTAAAATAAGGATACAGACGGTTTAGCAATCCCGTTTTTCAGATTAGTCCCATGGAAAGAATTGGTGGGATTAGTGAGTATATTTCAAATTAAATTTATTCTCATACAATGGACTTGAAAACAGACAAACTATGAAGGAAACAATTTTGTTGGGTAATGCTACCGTTGTAGTCTGTGAAATTTTGGTAGCGTCAAACACGTCTGTATATATATTTTTGAAAGAGAAATCGGTGAAATATCTTCAAATTGACATTCGTTATTTTGAAGTTGGTCATTTGGCCACTAAATTATCCAGCGCCACTCGGGATAGGAAATTTCAAAAGGGAGCCTATGCCATATCCACTTGAATTGAAATAATTAGGGAGAGTGGAGCTTTTTTATTGGATATTATCATCGCCGACTCCATTACACCATGGTATTATACAATTTTTATGCTATCAAGTAACTTTTGGTTATAATGTGTTAATGTAAAAATTAATTACCACTCTCTCTGTAAGAATGCAATACTCTTCCATGGAGTTGTGTAAAAATGGGCGATTGACCTAACCATAATGATGGGTACTATGTTTCTAAACAGCTAAGTTATTAACTTCAGTGCCATGCTTCCAAATTAACTCAAATATAAGCAGATTATTTTGAAAAATGGGTTACTATTAATAAAGAAGCCCTCAGTCTAACAAGTTACTTTCTTTACGTGTCGGACGGATTCGTATCAAATTGCTTTATGGTATTTTCTTAAAAGTCGATGTCATGGATTACAATAATATTGATATAGATGGTATATAATGTATGAATTTTTTAAAAACAGAATTTATAATGTTTTTTACCGTTGCACATTGTCGCATCATCTTAACCAAATAGCTTTAACATATTTACTGCCATCTTTACTGTTTACTGCGCTTTAGATGTTTCATTGTTTGTTTACTATGCCGAAAAATAGAATTTAAAGCCATAAGGGTTTTGAACAAGTTACGTCAATGGCATTATTTTTCGTTGAATTATATGATATAAGATAATTTTCTGATGCAATGGAAGATAAGAAATTGAGGTACGTGAATAACAATAAAGACCTTTTTAACTTTATCTTAGTAGTTAAATAATGGAAAAAAGATATCTCCCGTGTTTGGTAGTTGTATTTTGGAGTATAAGATACGTCTGTAACTATGGTCATTTAGTACCTGTTTAAAACATAGAAATAGCCCTATTGGATTAACAAGTCCCACACCCTAGGCTGGACTCAAACCCGTGACCGAATCGGGATAGGTCAATGGCCCAGATAACGTCCGCCTGCAACGGTTGCCACCTTCCGCAATAGGTGTAAATGCGTAATCAGGTGGTGGGATTTTTAGTGGCTATGGGTTGGGGTAAGACTCCAACCGGGTCTCACACTTCCCAGGGCCACCACCTTCCCTGCGAGTGCGTAAACGCCTTTTCCTCCTCCAAAAAAAATTAACCAGGGAGCACGTTTTTTGGGTTGTGGAAGTACACCCCCAGGAAGGATAACCTGGAAGCCTATTTTGCATTAATAAAAATAGTTAATTGATTATTAGCTATAATATAAATTGTAATAGATCTCATCAGTCAAAACGACAGACAAAAGACAAGTCAACAGACAAAAATGTATGATACAATATATATAGCATAATAAACATTATGAGAAAATGTAAATTAAATATTATTATGGATCACTTGGTCTACTTGGCAATCCATCAAAAATATGGTTCATATATTCTTTCGATGAATAAAAGGGTTTAAATCTTAAATATTTAGGAAAACTGGAAACTTGATAAGAAATTAAATTACATATACTCTGGAAGTTTGATTGTCTATAGCTACACTGAATAAAACTTTTATTAAAAACATAAGCTCCAGCATTATTATCAATTATTACAGAAATGAGCACCAACTCCATCAGATGGAAACTGTTAATGCTGAAAACCAGAGTCCAAATCTGTCTGAGACAACTTTGAAAGGCATTTCTAACCCTGAGCTATACAACAAGGATGAAATACTGGAGGATAATCACCCTTATGAAGATGAAGTAATTGGTCTAATTGGAGATGGAAAACGTTGGCAAATAATAATCACTATTGTCCTCTCACTATGTGGCCTATGTCCTGAATTCAGCAATATATTAGCTGTGCAAGTTTTCTTTTCTCCTACTGGACTTTTTTACTATTGTAATCAGCATCCACGATTTGCCAATTGGACCATTAAGAAATGGATGTCTCTTAGTCATTACAATGTAAAGTTATTTCTTTTAATATGAGTAATTGAAATTTTTCTTTTTAGCATTAACAATTTGGTGAATTCATGGAATGACATTGATATAGCATTGTTATCAAAGGGCTATTCTTTTAATAACTTCAAGAAAGAATAACTACAAATTTTGGTATAGGAAAACTATTAATCTCTGTTAAAACATGGTTCAGTTTTACATACTTTGAATTGTATATTACCATGGCAAAGCGTTTGATTCCTTTGCAGAACTACTCTTCTAATATATTAGTGAACTTTTACACTATCATTACATTATGCATATATGGGAGTTTTCCTCTACAAAAAACTTTTCCTGTGCAATTGTCAGAGAACAAATATACTTATAATTTATGATATGAAAATTAGCATATTTTTAAACATTTTGTGCATCTTAATACTTTACCAAAACTCTGATTATTCCCTTACAATACAAATGCACATATTAAGATGATTTGATTAAGTGAAATATATATAATTCACATTATTTATTATAGGGTAGTGATCCATGCAAAATATATGACTTGGACTATAATTCAATTCCCATGAATTACTTTCCCAATATTAGTACCCCTACAGTTGACTGCAACAAGACCATATTTTCACATCATTATGGCTACACTCTCACAGAAAAGGTAATTAGTATATTATTAAGGAATTTATTAAATTTGATTGTAACCAATTACATTGAATTTATAATGTGAATTTATCATCTGGTTACTCTATCAATTTATATGTTCTTACTCTTTTCAGTGGAAAATGGTCTGTAAGCGTAAACATTTGATACCAACTTATCAATATCTGCTCTTCTTTGGAAAGATTCTAGGAAATATCATATTTGGGATATGGTGTGACAGGTGTGTTTCATCAAAAAGTTGAAGGAAGGTAAACATTGTAAAACAACTGCCAGCTGGGTTAGCCTGGGAGTAAAAAGCTTGCTGGTTAACCCATAGGTCACTGGTTTGAGTCCCACCTAGGGCATTGGTGTTGTGTTTGTCCAATAGGATTTTTTCTATCCAATTCCAATTTTTTCTATGATTTGAAGAGGTGAAAAATGACCGTAGTCGATGCACCCTGTAAACAACAATACTACTACTACAAAAAACTACCCACATGCCAACTATTTGTGTTGACTAAATTGTGTTGTGTTGTTAAAAAATGTTGAAATCCTTATTGAATCCATTGAAACAATAGAAATAGAAATTTGGACTTGAATTGTAGTAAAAGTAGGAAATTTCTTTCTTATAAATAAAATGTTTGTAAATATGTGTGTCTATCTTGTCGAAAATTGACAAAAGGTCATTTTCATTAATATATAGTATTACTTGCCATATAGTTTAACCCAGATCCCTATCTTCTTTATTTATATCTATCATTAGAATGGACACACATAAACTCACTCCTTATCTCTCATAACAACCTACACCTCACATGCCTTCCACTGATTTCCTCATTCGCTCACAAAATTTGTTCTCGCAAAAAATGCATTCTCCTTCAAAAATAGACACTGTTTACAAATAAAATATTGCCATCGGCACCCTCATGTCCCCAGCATATTTCTAATTTTTTCATGGGCATACTTGAAAAATCTTTCTTCAATATCAATGTTTAACCCTTTCTTCAGTCTTTCCCCGATCTCTTCTATGAGCCCACTACATCTATGAGCCTACCGGGTTAGACAGGTGGGTAGCATGATTTGCCTGAACAATAAATACAGCATTATTATTATTATTACATAGACATTACCTCCTTTGACCATGAAAACCTGACATCATTCATATATTTCATTAATTTCTCCATCTCTATATACTTTAATTTGTCATCCTCTGACTTGAACATCACTTTATTAGATATCAATATAAACCTTACTAACAATAAATTCAATATGTCCACTCACATCTTTAAAACGATTCTGAATTGTGAACATTTATGACATTAGGTTTTTTTATTAAACTCAGTAAAGAAAAGTATACCTGTGGGGATGATGGTCATGAAGGACTCAATTAAAATTAAAAATGAGGATTTATACTCCTCAAATGTTTTACTGTCGTGATAATATTTAAATTCATCAATAGTCAGAGATGTTGTTTGTCTCACATCCTGTTCATGACTGTCTCTCCAGCCATCTCTTTAGCCTCTTGGCAGGTGAGCCTGTCACCAACTATGGAAGAACTCTGAAATGGTAGTGAAATCTCACCTGCTATGCCACCACGCTACCAGGTGTGGTGGTGTAGCAGGTGCTAGCTATAGCATTAGCTTAACATAACTTTTTTTAAAATATGGGAAAAAATGTAATATGTTGTTAAAAAATTCAAAATGAATTAGAACAATTTTTAATGTTCTAATAATAATCTGATATTTTAAGTAGTAGATCAAAAGAATATATTACTAATTTGCATGAAAAGATGGCATTCGCTAAATGCTATCCTTTCTTGCAAATTTCATCCGATGCTGTAATGGTATTTCTCTCTTTCTGATATCTTTTATTCTGCTATTACATTCCCTGCCATTGTTAAAACCTTTTCCTATTTAACCCCTCAGCTGTGGGAAATGTATTTCTACATTTTCTTTGGCAACTGTGTTGAAATATTTTTGTATATATGACCATCTCCTTACCCTCTCCAGTACCTCTCTAAATTGTATATTCCAACCTTTCCAAGAAAGGTTTGAAATGTCATAATTTTTTATTGTTCCAGAATAGTGTCCTCCTTTCCATTATCATTTGGGAAGCTCATGACCCTCAGGCAAGGCTGATGACTGTATTCCTTCCACCCAGTTTTGTGAAATTCTTTCTCTGCCCTTCCTCGAAATTTTCCTCAATTGTCTCTGAGTTATGGTAGCATGTTAATTTAAAATTAGATCTTATAGAGCATATTTTTATATTGTTTGGGATCAAATTAATCAGAAATTGTCAAGTAAAGTAAATATAGAGTGCATAATTTAATATATTTCCATACGAAATATATTAACTGGGGTCGAATGAATCTCCACTGCCTCACCTGGAGGAAATAGGATGATGAAAATTATAGGTGAGAAACCCAGCCACATAAAGTTGCTAAAAAGAAATGCTTATTTAATAATTAACTACCATAATTTTCTGTAAGATTTGGCATGGACTTCTTAAATCATCGCTTAATTCAGTGACTTTCCAGTGTGAAACCCGGCTAAAAAGGTTAAAAGCTGGGGACATTTAGATTAATTTGGATAAAAAGGGTTAAAACAATTTTATTTTAATGTATTTGTGAAAAAATGTTTCTCATATACAGTAAGAGTGTTTATAAGTATTACAATTCATGTTTTATTTTATACTTTCATTCTAGAAGGGGAAGAAGAAATCTTCTTATTCTGTGTATACTTACTCAGCCAGTGTTTGCCTTGATGATCACCTCAACTTCAAGTTATATAATATATGTCATAGGACTGTCTTTTCTTGGAGTTTTTCTTGGGGGTGCATTTGTTTTGAGTTTGATTTATGGTATGAATAATTTTGTCTTCATATACTATCAAATATGATTTTCATTCAAAAAATGTTAGTTCGTAGCAGTTTATAAGAAACCTAACCTATAATCTATCCCTTCTATTCATATGCATCACAAGTGTAAGAACAGTATAAATTAGGTGCACTATAATATTTTTAATAGTGTATTTATATTTTGCAGTGGTTGAAGTATTGGGACCAAAGACAGGTACCATTTTTATGACCTTGGCTTTTCTATCAGCTGGTCTATCAAGTTTTTGTTTAGCATTTGTCCACTTTGCACTGCCTCGCTGGCACCATATGCAGCTATTTATATCTGTACCAGTGATAATCATTCTTGTGTGGCTAAAGTAAGACAAATTTTTCCATTTATAATAATTAATTTGTTTGTTCATTTGGATATCTAATGAATTATTGCATAATTTCCTGTAGAAGTTATTACAGCTTTTGTCAGTTCTAATTCCTCTTTGTTATTCTTCTATATTAATAGGGTTTTTGAGGAATCTCCACGTTGGCTTCTTGTTATGTTACGTACTGAAGATGCATTAAGTGTAATGAAAGTCATAGCTCACAGAAATAATATTACCTTGCCACCAAAGTTGAAACTTCAGTCAGTTCCACAAGTAAGACTATATGAATTTTCTTCCTCCATCGAAGAAATCTTTTATTGTAACTTTAAAACATACTCACATGATTTATTTACAGTTTTGACTACATTGAATTTCATCAGACTACATTGAATTTATTGCTTATAGATGGTTAGCAGTTCATTTTCTAAATGAAGTCAGATTATTTTAACATGTATTTAAGGATTCTGTATTGATAAGTTATGGGACACTGTCATAATAATAAGAATAATATAAGATGGACACAAAAAATAAGATAAGGTAGACATAATTTAGCTGCTAAAATATTATACCAAGAAATTTCCCGTAAACATAATGGAATGAAAACATGAACTCTATATTACAAGTAAACACCTGAAAATATAATGGAAAGTGAAGAGTATAAACTATGCTGGAGCATCAACACTCACACTGACAAAACAATTACCTACAATAATATTACATACCAACATAAAGCACTCATAAACACTTACCTTATAGATATAGCCATACCTAATGATACAAACAAACTTGAAGACAAATATACACTAATAGCAATAGAAGTGGAAAGAATATGGAAACAAAACAAAGTATACATCGTACCGTTCGTAATATCCACTACCAAAATCACACAAAAATCATTTATTCACAATTGAAAGCTCCTAAATCTAAATACATACATCAAGAAGTTAAAAAAGATGTTATTATAAAAACATATAGCATAGTAAGAAAATTTCTCAGATAAGAAGAAGACTTATTATAACTTAATGAAGATTCCATCATATCAAATTGATAATGAGATCACATTCCATAAAAACTCAAAAAATCAATAATAACAATCAATATTCTGCTCATAATAATATTTATTTTGGATATAAACTCAATTCATGATACAATAGATACATATTTACAACAAAATATCAGACAAATGTAATACATATTTGTACATAATTAATATTATATAATTCCATTATAATATATAACATAATATAATTTATAATATAAAAGATGTGTTAACCAAAAAGTATACAATAAAACATATGAAAATATAAAGTAACATATTTCATATTTGGTAGAAGAGCAACTAGTTGATCAGTTGATCAGTCTTGATTATTTTTCTGGTTGAGAGATATTTTTTCACCTCCACTGGACATGCTTCATCTTTCTTTCACCATTCCATACTGGCAATTTTTTATTCCGGAGTGTAATGATGCACCCAGTTTCCTCACATGTTACTATATGCCTCAAAAGACTCTCCCCTTCCTGATGGGATCAATCCAGAGTTTCTCACAGATTCGCCATCTATCCTATTTTTTAAATTTTGTAAGCAGTAGGCCACAGACTCTTTTGAATCCAAGATGCTCTATGATGCTGGCATGAGCATTCCTATGTCTGATATGTAATCCTGAAGCTATATCATCAACAGTGAGGTGCTGGTTGCTTTCATTATAGTCACAAACTTCATGAATATTTTCATCTGTGGACTTGACCTTGGGTGTCAATCATGACTTTCATTTTCCATACTTTCTCATCCATCCTTCAATTTGTTGGCCCAATTAAACAGATGGGTCTGAGACAGGATTGCATCCCTGAACTGCACCTTCATTTGAGTCCAAATTTCTGATGGTTTTATACCACTGTTCATTTGAAAGAGATTTAATACTTTCTGCTTTATTTTTTAAGGCTTTATTAACCCCTTGCGCTGAAATGACGAGTCTATCTTGTCATGAACTTCTGGTGCCGAATCCACGCAATGATGAGCTACACTCGTCATCAAATTTTCATAATTTTAGCACTTTTTATGGGTACAATATAAATGTTTTGAAAGTTAGACAATGTTAAATCATCTATAATGTACCTAAAGAACCCATATTTTATGAAATATGATGCAATGGAAGGAATAAAATGATTTTATACGGGTAGTGATAGCTGTGTTCTCGATGTTCTTACGGGAAGAGGGTTCATCATCAACTTTGTAAAATCCTACTTTTGGGCAGCAGATTTGAATTTGCACTTGCCCAGGAACTACTGCCCCAATAGCCATGCAATAAATTGTGTTCTCTTTCATACAGATTACTAATTCGAAAGATATATGATATTTTAACACAGAAAAATTTACATTACCTACCATTCCATTTAAAAAGAACCACAGAAAAAATAAATAGAGGGTAGGAACATGATATTCAGAAAATAAATTGATGTGGAAGGGGTTAATTGGTTTTAGGGATGAGCTGAGGAACTTTATACATTGTAGTTTTCTGGCATTTCCTTATCCCCTGTCTTAATCATAAATTAATGATGCTCGGCCTCCATTTATCCAGTATTCTACAAAACCAACCAATGTACACACTTCTAAGGTTGATTTGTTAGGTAAGGTTAAAGCTCACCTGCTAAGTCTACAACATATGAAGGTCACACATCAAGCAAGGTTGTTAGGTAAGAGCACCAGTTCCTTTCCCTGTGCCACCTGAAATCTCCTATGAAGATATGGTACCCCGAAAATCACTCTGCTTGCATTTATTTGGGGTAGTCCAGAGGTGAATTTGGAACTTGAACTCTAGTATGGCCTCCAGTTTTCTATGGTGGGCAAGAACTTTACTGATTAGTTTCATTATTTAATGGTTAAGATGCTTTCCTCCATATTTTAGATGTTCATTCAGCATGTTGTCTGGTTCTGGAATTTTCCTGTCTTTATTTGCTGGAGTACTATGCGTGTACATGAGGTCGGTTTTTATATTTTAAATTCTAGTAAATTCTGGTGAGCTATTCCTCTCAACAATGCTGTTATTTGTCACATTTGCTTTTGAACACACCATTCTTTTTTAAACTTTTTCTAATAACTAGTTTTAATTTTTTCTACTAGTTATTTTTTAAAATTATGAATTAGTATATATTTTTCATAGAATTCTGGAGTTTTCAGTGCACCATAATGGAGATTGGCTTCCTCTTGTCTCTTTAATGTCTTTACAAAACCAATTTTGCAAGATAGAAAGTTAGATGGAATATGAAGAAGAAGGAGAAATGGATGGGAGAAATATTAAGGGGAGATGGAATGTTGAGGAGCATGTTAAATAGTCGACTTGCGAAAATGAAGCTATGACAGGAAAAGAATATTTAATTCAATGAAGAAAGGCAGAAGGTACATTGAGTCTAAAGCTTTAATGTAATAGTGTTTGAAATTATGAATACCAGGAAGAGTGGGGTAATTTCATAGTATTAGTGGTTAATTCTATCTAACATGTTCCTACCTGCAGGGAGAACAGCTATGATTAGAATGCTAAATAAGGGGCTTTGATAGTTTATCCTTAGATATAGGCAGAAACATTTTCGAATTCCCTGAGAACAGGCAACCATCATGACTCATTTCACATTATTTAAATGAGACAAAACAATCTGACTTACACTAGGTACACAGTAGCAGTGGTAGCTTCTGACATTTCTGCTATAATTTCACTGGTATCATTCACAGTTTTTACTGAAGAAATGAGAACTTATTGTGAGCTTTCTATTGTGTTTCAGATTGGTCTTGTGGGAGAAGAAGATGATGACAGATATTGTAACATTTGGGATGTCAGAAATTATCCAAATCTAAGAACACTAGTGATTCTTTTAATATTCCTTCATTATGGGTTATCATCTATCCAGCAAGTGAGGGTTTTTAGATTTCGAATATTACTCTCAGGTCTTTCTATCCAGGCTGGTGTAATGGGTGAGTATTTTTAGCATGGATATCATCTCTATAGTTAGCTATTTATTTAACTCAGTAAGGAATGTAGATGTGTGGGATTATAGTCATGAAGGACACAAATGAAATAAAAAATGAGGATTTATACACCACAAACGTTTTAATGTCATGATAATATTTGAATCAATTCAAGAATAAATAGAGATGTTGTTCATCTCACATCCTGTCCATGAGTGTCTTTCCAGCCGTCTCTTTAACCTCTTGGCAGGTGAGCTTGTCACCAAATCTGGAAGAACTCAGAAATGGAAGTAAAACATCACCTGCTATGCCACCACACTGCCAGGTGTGGTGGCATAGCAGGTGTTTGCTGCATATTGCTATCACAGCAGTTACACAATGAGATCTTGGTATTTATTTTGCCACCTGGAGAATTAGCATGTCCTCAAGATGGAGGACGTTGTGGCAAATCCTCCAGCTGAAGGGAAGTACAGGTTTCCCTTTTAACCTTGGCTTTATCTTTTCTTATCCACTGCCCACTTTTTTAGTACCTCCTTTCTCAACATTGGGTATTTTCCTCGCATATGCATGGTTTTGTTCAACCACTTAAGATTGTGTCAAGTAAGTCAATATTTAAATAATTCATTCGTTACTAGCCATGTTCACAGATAAAGTATGCAACGTGATGCACAAAATATTTATCTTGGGAATTAACTCTGATCCTTTTCCATTAATTCTAAAATGATGGATATGCTAGTGGGATTATTAGAATTTGTGGTTTCCATGACTCCAAATGGCACTCAGTTTGATTTTTATGAGGGTTTTGATGAATTACTACATTCATACAATGTACTGATGAATCTACGTCAAAATTGAGCCAGCCAAACATTTTTTCTTTCTTTGATAACAAATTAGTGATGCCTGAAAACTGCAGAAAGAATTTCATATTCAGCTACCCCTTCCTAAGCTAAGATTTTGTATTATGGGTCAATATTTCTCCTGCTTCATTCATTATTAGCCATGTTCATAGGTAATGTAATGTGATACACAAAGAGTTTATGTTGGGATTTAATAATGATCCTTTGCCATTAATTATAAAACAATATTAGAGCAGGACAAAATGTGGGCATTTAGTTCCAAAATTTCAACACATGGAAATGAACCTCTGTTTAAACTTTCCAACAAGGATATCAACTTTTGTACAAGAGATCACTATCAAAGAGTGGGAGGGAATATTTTTGACTTTATACAAATGCAAATTATTCCAGTTTAAATTAAGTTGTGCAGTTGCTTATTATAGTTTGATGGAAAATGAAACCTAACCCCCGATTTTTCATATGGTGATTTTCCAACTGTGGTTTTGTTAACCACAGGGTTTTTTACTAATGCAAACCCTGTGGTTAATGAGGAATACCTGTACATCAAAATCAAAGAGGAGTTCATCTGGAAGCTCTCCTTTCTAAATGAGTAAAAGGTTCAACAGCTGATGAAACAATCTGGGGGAACAGAAACTATTACAATTTCTCTGACACATATAGACCCTAGAATGAGTTTCCATCCCAGATGACTTCCTTTGGCACCTGTGGACTGGATTTTATAGATGAGTATATCAGCAATGGAAAGGAGGAATGGGATTGGACACTTTGACTTAGTAGCCAGATCCTGCACAGAGATGTAATTCCTATAGATCTACAATTACATAATTTTAAAATAATTAAAATGAATGACTATGACAGCTTCCTTCCTAGTTCTGTTAATAAATACCTTTAACCCTTTTACTGCTGACCCAAATTTCTATGTATATTCGAAAAATGTGGTGCCATTTTTTGCGAAAATGTACTTGTTTTCCAAAAAAATTCTAGTAGTTTTACTTTACGGTTTCCTATCATCATATTTTCAATATCGGTTAAGTAAATTTATAGGTAGAAAATAAGTACAAAATTTGGTTAATTTTCTTTATAATAGATGTGATAAAAATTAAAGTTTTTAGTAAAAAAACAGGGCCGATAAATCGGCCCTCCGCAGTTTTTGCATAAGTTACCCGGGACGATAGATCGGTCCATCTGCAGTAAAAGGGTTAAGCACAATGTGGCTCTTTCTAATTATTGTGTGCTCGATGATGAGCTTGTCCTATTTCCCTTTGTATGTTTGGATTATCTTATCTATGTGAGTGAAAAAGTGCCATCTGAATTAATGAGTCAGCAAAAAAAATATTAGATACTCCTACCAATTTCTTAGTAGAACTAAAAGGATAGTTAAAATGCATTAAATGAATAACTCAGTGGGTAGAGCAGTTACCCAGTAAGTTAAAGACAATTGTTTAATTTACAGTTTGAAATAACTTTTTTCCATTTTCAAAATTGAAATTTTTACATAATCCTCAATTTTTAGTTCTTCTGTGTGTCTCTATTGCACTCCATACTTCCTGTGTGTATATGTGTTTGAATGTATTTATTTACATGGTGGGAATATTCATCAGAATGGCAGTACTTTTAATTTAGTGGGTGGTGATATTATTGGGGGAACTATGAAAAAATTATATAATCGTGTGTAAACTATCACTTTGTAGCAAACTGTGAAAGGCATTTGGTTTTTGTAAAACTTAACTTTGATTTTTCTGAAGAAGAAAAAATCTAATTGACAATTTAAAAAATTTAAGAATAGATTAAAGGATCATGTACTGCCTGAAATGTTTGAAAGTTGTTAATGTCCATCATAAATTGTTTAGTATTAGTGTTTCTGTAGCACTCTCTCTTATCTGAGATTCAGGAATTATGGACTCATATTAATGATAATAACTTCAGATTAAGATTGATAGAGTCAAATCTGATCCAAGTATAGTGTGAGATATGCTTACAAAGTATACATTATTCATTCTAAAAAGAGAGACTCATTCAAAGTCATACTGAATGTTTAACAAAATTAAATGTATCAGTCAACAAAGTTGGAGGATATATCATTTCATCACCATCACGCTTATTTCTATTTCCTGTTAAGTCCAATTATATAATAATAATTAACTAAAATGATTCCTTATTAGAAACCCCACTTTTGAAGATAGAAATATTGCATCAATTGTCTGTGTAAATATTGTCCTCCTTAGACATTATAGTGTGATGAATAATTTTTTAGGAGATTTTTCTTGATTTTGCATTAATAATTGAAGAATAACTTTCATAATTTTCCTACAGGTACCATAGAAATAATTAGTGTTGTCGGGACAGTATTTTTGCTCCTAAGATTTGGACACTCAAAAGTTACAAGTGTTTCAATGATACTTTATGGAATTTTAAACCTTTTTCTGCTCATATTTGTCCATGGTAAGTATGCATTTTCATTACATGCATTCTGAATATAAAAATAGTACCTATTTAGATTATTCTTATGGGCTATATCGTTATATGAAAAATAGAACCTTTGCCAACAAAATCACAAACTCAACTTGGATGAGTTCTGTATCTAATCTGTTTAATGACACAATTCTTGATTCTATTTGTCATATTTGGTAATTGGTGTATTTGCCGTTTTTTAATACAAGTGATAACTTAATGCTTGTTCTACATAGCAAGATTTCCATAATCCACTATAAAATCACCAAGTGGATATGATGAAAAGTTTGTTGAGCACGAAGAAGAAATATGGAAGTGCATAAATGCATCCATAGCCTTGAGGGCACCACCATACCCAAATGCATGGGTAGTGCTATAGTCACTGATATGATCGAATGCATATGAGGTGTGGCAATTAAATAACCAGACTGATGCTGCTACCAGTAAGCAGCAAGTGCGCCACAGTAAGTTTGGACATGCCTGTGCCTGTTGATGCTTCTTCCTCCCTAAGTTCAATGGCTACGGTTGTACGTCACACAGTCTCGGTGTGGCAATCACCAGTTCAAGTCCTTGCCGTAGCATCTCATTAAAAAAATGCTGTGTTCAGATGGAGCAACCTCAAGTTTCTCATGAAACCTGGAAAAACTGCTACAGAAGTTCATGCCATATTAAAGGAAGTGTACGGAAGTGAATGTTTATTGCGCACACAAGTTTTTGAGTGATTAAAAGGTTTTAAGGAGAGGTATATAATGACCGAAGATGATCTGCGCCCTGGACAACCCTCAACATCAAAAATGGACGACAACATCCAGAAAATTGGTAAATTGATCCGTCAAAATTATCATCTTGAGTGTCGGAGCTCTTGCTGAAATCTTGGGAATTAACGAAGAAAGTGTCCATCAGAATTTGCATGAATCACTGAACATACAGAAAGTTTGCACAGATATGGTGCCAAAATTCCTCACTTCAGAGGAAAATGATGCTTCACCAAGACAATGAACCAGCCCATTCCTCCTTATCTGTAAAAGTGTCCTTTGTGAAATATGGCATCACCTTGTTGGACTATCCCCTGTACTCACTCAACATGGTCCCCTGTGACTTTTTTTATTTACTAAGGTCAAATTGGAGTTTAAGGGGACAAGGTTTCACAGTGTGAAAGTGGTGAAAAAAAATGATGGAGGTTCTCAACAAGCTGACAGAATCTGACTTCCAGCACTACTTTGAAAAATGGAAAATTCGTATGGAGCATTGTAGGGATCAGCAAGGAGTGTACATTGATGGGGATAAACTTTGGAATGTAATTGGTGATCAATAAAATGTTTTGTAGCACCAGTCCGGTTATTTAATTGCCACACTTTGTATATGCATAGCACACCTTGTAGCACTGAAAAGTTTAAAATTTCCTTTTCTTCAAAAATGTTACTGCATCAGTTATTTCAAGTGGTTTATTACATACAAATTTTTCTTTTTTTTTGTTCTCCTTTCATCTGACTTCCTAATATTTATAATTCTAGGCTATTTATTTTTAAATCCATATATTATTTATTATGTATAAACTTTAAGACCAACTATAATCATTTAATATAATTTCTGTCTGTTTAACAAAAATATCTTTGCTCTTTCTTTATAGGCATTGAGGATGAAGATTATTTCATGACTTCCATTCTTGCTATTATCACTTATTTCTTAGTGACCATTGCCTATGTTTCTAGCTGTGTATACTCTTGTAGAATATTGCCTACAATCATTCGAGGATCAGGGATAGGCATATTATGTGCTGCTTACAATTGTGGAGTGATGCTCATTATTTTCATCAGCAGAAGCGTGAGTGACTCAATATTTTTATTTCTATTATAATCTATAAAAAGGTTGAATCAAAGCAAAATCAAAAAATTTGAGAATGACATTCCACCTTGGCTCTTTGGACTCTTTTATTATTTTTTCTAACATATTTTCATTTTCAATAAAGCTATTTATTACTTTTTCTCAAATCCTTCTTGTGCCAGATGTAAAAAATATGATTCAAAAGATGTAAGGTTAAATTTAACCTTCAATGTGTGGATTGAATATGCCAAATTTGTATTTAGTCTCAAAATTATAAATGATAGTATTTCATTTACCTTTCATAGAATTCATCATATTTTAGTATACTAAATATTAAGTTTTTGATTTTGTTTAGTATCATTTTGAGTGAAAATCTATGGTGATTTAAAATGTATGCACATGCCATTGAGAATGTAAACGAATTCTTGCCTACCATACATATTGAGATTTTGAAGATTCACTTTCATTCACAGGAGGTGCTACCTAAAATTTCATAGAATGTCAACTTACAAATTGGAAAATTTATCTTAAATTCTTATTTCTAATTTCACCTTCGAAATAGTCACCTAGGGCTACTATGCAATGAATCTAGTAATTTTTCCATTGTTGAAAGCACTGATGTAAGTCCACTGGCTGTAGTGTGTTCAAGTCCTATTGTAGTTCTTGAAGTTAAAGTGCCACCCCTACAGCTAGTTTCAATTTAGGGAAGAGGTAAAAATCACTAGGGGCTAGGTTGGGCAAATAAATAGGTGGGGAGCAGACATAGAGTTGTTTGTTGCCAGGAAATCTCTCATTATGAGAAAGGTGTATGCAAGCACATTGTCACAATAAAACTTCCTATGGCAGACTAATATAGTGGAACAAATTCCTTATGGACAACACCATGAATGTAAAAAAACATCATCATCACTGACTTGATGCTGCTTTGAACACAGCAAGCTTTTTTCAGCCATGGAAATGATATTGGCTTCCACTTTGAAGATTATTGCTTTGTTTCAAGGTTCAATTGATTCATTAGCAAACTATTGCTTGCAGCTTAGCACACAATCACTAAGGATTTGGTGTCAGTGTTAAAAAGATGAGGAATAAACTTCATTGTGATCCTTCACATGTTCAGAACATCCGCTATAAAGCATTAATATGTCCTGTGTGACAGTCCAATCCTATTACAAATATCAATGATTATCTACTTCATTCTTGTCCTCACCTGCAGCAGTTAATACTAGACATTATCTTAACCTGCAATCTCTTCTGATGAAACTGCTATCTTCTACTAGTGGTTGCATGTATCAAAGTTGTATCAAGTATATATTTTTCTCCTTGTCCATTCCAGAAAAGTAATCTAAGATAATAAAAAGTTATCTTTCATTGCTCAAATACTGTAGTCTTAAAAATGTATTCCCTTTTCACAAAACAATAACACACAAATAATGGGATTTGTATTAGCACATCATCACCTTCTAGTGAAGCTGCTGCCTTCCACCAACAGTGACATGTATTTAAGTTATAGAAGCTATTTTTTCTCATTGCCCAAAATCCTCTATGAAAAAACTATAAATATGATTTGTGATGAAATTACTTTTGTTGCAGTCGGTGTCTGATGTGAAGGTGTTCATTATTTCCATGAGTATGCTGTCACTCATTGTGGCTCTAGTTGCATACGTTTTACCTGAGGCCATTGACAGAGAATTACCTGACACCTTAAGAGATGGAGAACATTACCAAAGGTTTTTATAATTTTAGCTAGTATGTTTGATAGCACCTTACAAATAGTTTATATGGAAATATTTCTTCTGATAAAAAGGGTTTGATCAATGGAAATCCATCTGGGATGTTTACAAAAATGAAGACTCCTAACAAAAAAACAGAAATGGAAATATCATCAAATAGTACATTCACTTCTATGCTTGAGTCATTAGTTGACCCCAGAAACTGAACTTCATGGTTTTATTTTGGAAAAAAACTTAATTTAAAATGTATGTTTCTGGGACTATAAATGAAAAAACTACAAGCAATGCACAAAAGTTCAGACCTTATTGAGAAGGATATGGCAGTTGTTTTTACCCTAGCAGGAGACCCAAAGAAGATAAATACCAAAAGAGAGCTAGACTACCAATTGGCATATGCCACTCCAGTGTATAGTGGATTAAGCTGGCTAAGGGTGCATGTAGCAGCTTATTTTTTTCTTTATAACACTTAATTTTAGGGGTTGGCTAGAAGAAGGGACCATTTAGTCTCAATCTCGCCCCAACAAAGACCTTTTATTATTATTATTAATCTACTGTGGTATCTTTTTGACTACTCTCGGCTGGAATTCCACCCCATTGACTCTTGAAATTTCTTTCTCAGTATTTATGTCAAATCTTCGCTATTACCTATATTTTTGTAACCACCTTCCCCCTTTTCCCACATGGCAAAATTGTAGGTAGTCCTCCAGGATCCAGCCCTCCTTCAGAAGGGCTGGATCCTGGAGTAACCCCCCCATCCCCCAGTATTTTCCATGTGAACATACGCGTCTTTTGGTGTTCGAACTACGTGTTCGTCATCCCTAAAGCTTTTCTTCTGCAAAACGCCGCTATAATTTATCTCCACGGTCATTTCTTGTCCTAAATCATATTGCCCTACCTCAATCCCCTCTATCCTTCCACCCACAACAGCGTTCCGATTTCCATCAGCCAGTGACTTTCTCAGTTAGTTCCTCAAAAATTAATCCTGCCTATTTTTTTCTTCCAATGTTTTTTATATGCCTGTTTTAAAATTCTTTTCATTGGATTTTATTTTATTTCCGCTAATTATATAGCTCATCTGCTCAACGTTGATGGCCTTACTAATTTTATTTTCAGTAATATTTCTTACTCAAGTTGTTCTTTATCCTCTATAATTATTTACTTAAATTTAAATAATATAAATTACCTCGTAACAATTACCCCATTATCTCTCCATCTTACCATGGGAAAACTCATTGAATCAATTTCCTTTCTCCATCGTTTGCTTGAGATTTACTTGATGTCCTTTCCTTGGAGTCATCCTAACGTGATTTTTAGACTTTGTGATAAACCTTCACGAAAATGTGGAATACATGGGCTTAAATTAGCAATTGATTGAAATCTTAGGTTTCTGCGCAGCGTTCTTAATATCAAGCGACATTAAATCTTTCTCACTGCTCCTTATCTCTTTCTCATTATAACAGGCGTCCGCGACCGAGGCGGTGGATTGCACAAGAAGATGACGAAGTGGTGGAGAAGGAATTGACAAGTGTTCTTCTTCACCAAAGTAACCCGACGTTATAAATTCAAAAGCTAAAATTCACCACGCGTTAGTAAATTTGAACGCGCGGCAGAACAGGAAAAAAATCTGGACCAAAATAACCGGCGCTGCTTGAAGCGGTGTTTTGGTCGACTGCATATATTTTTAGAGCAGTCGTTCATTTTCGCGGCCTCGGAAGTTAGTCAAGTTCTTCCGAAAAATTACTTGTTAATTGGAGCATAATGCTTTGAAAGTGGTGTGTTTTTGAGGTTACATGCTCTTTCCCTACCGGTCATCGATCAAGTGTTAACAATGAAGCTTCTTGTATTCCTTTGTGTTCTCTGTTGCGCCTTTGAATTGGCTCCAGGGATTCCAGATGTCATTTACATAGGCGAGTATCGAGTGATGTGTTTGACCAAAAAATATATAACCCTGTGCGTCTAATGTTTCTGTTTGGTGGCTCTTAGTGTATCAGTTTGTAAAGATTTTTTTCTTTGCTTCATGCATGAAGAAACCAAATACATATTCATTACATTGAATTAATAAAAATTATTTTTTGGGAACTCTAATTAAGCTTGCAGCTTACCTTAATTTGTAAATGAAGTAGTGAAATATTCGTATGTATAGAATCTCCTCTTTCCTCTTTTTGCGGAAGGCAAAACTTTTTTACATATTTCTTAACGGAAAAAACTTTATCTGGGGTATCAGAAAATAAAACAATTATAAAAAAGCATTTTTAGTCCTAGATCGCTTAGGATTGATTTGTTGAGACGTGTATGTATGCGGTATAGTGTTAGGATAGATACTGATCAATGCTTAAAAAATTCGAAATGAAAGCGATTGGAAACGAGAGGAATTTTCACCAAAATGGTTGGTTCATTCCTCATTGGCGTGATTCCTACGCGGAAAAGACGAACAGATGGGAGCTGCGCAATATGCAGTAAGCATCTGGGATATGATTCTAAGCTGTGGGCCATAAAAATTTCGATTGAATTAACTTTTATTCTTTCCTGGGAATAGTCGCTTCTTCAACTTCTACTACGTATTTTCATCCTGTTCGGTCTGTTCATCCTCGTCTGGGACATTTTTACAAAACGTCATGAGTCAGGAAAGTTTCCGATTAAAAAAAAATGATCGGATGCTGCCGAGTTTGAAACAAATTTTTGTCAAGCGTTATGCAAACAGGTAATCAACGTTATATTTATATGAACAACCAGGTTGAACGTTATGTAGAGTTACATATAGTTAAAGTTTCTTAAATTTCGCTTTTAAAATGTGAAGCAAATATCAATCTCTTCTGACATTTCTTTGCACTAAGGGCATGTATAATGTTTCTCTTAATTTTAAGTTTCTTGCTGCTTGCAATGATTGCGTCCCCAGACGTGAGTTTTTTTCCTGAAGATAAGCATTTCAGGGCACGTGTTGCTGCCCGAGTTAAAAGAGAGGCGCTTTATAAGCGATTCCCACACTTTTTCTAGAAATCGTCTTTTCTCCGGAAGTGAGATTCCGAAAATCCTTTCAATTGGTCAAAATTGAGAAAAAGGTTCGTCGTTTTCTATACTTGTAATATGTAGACTTTCACCCCTAAATGTTAAAGAATCTCGTATTTTACTTACATCATACAATATTTTTATGCATTTTTGTAATTACACGAACATTTTACTATGGCGTAAATTGAGTGTGGGAACAGATACCTTCAAGTAAAAACATTTTTAGAGAGTGAGCCAAACACAAGAGAGGGTAGCAAAGTCCATAACAATCACAATAAAATAAAATATTTATCACTATTTATCCTATGCGAGCGAATTGAATATGTTATTAAATATTATTTACATTTAATAGGTGCGTAATTTCACTGCCAATAGACTTTTTAGGGACATTCGAAGGCAAAGGAGAAAGTGGGGAGTAGACAATTATTTTTGGGGTTTCCTCTCAATACCGCTGTTAACAGAGAATAGAATACATAGAAGTGAAGAAGTAATATTTATGAGTCATGAAAATGTTGAACTGATGGTGGCAGTGATGGGAGAGGTCGGTTAGGGATCAGGATAGTGGGCTATCTGTGGAGAGATTAGCAGAGACTGGGGGAGTAAGAATGGGGGGAGAAAGTGATAAAGGAAAAGAAGAAATCAGCTGGGAAAAATGAGAAATATGTAAATGGATTGAAGAAGAATGAGGCAGTGAGATGATCTGATGAAATGAATTGGGGGAATGAAGCAATCTTAGGAAGGTTATTGCATATAAATACACATAAATGGATATGGAATATGACTGAAAGTTTTATGCCTGATGGGGAAGAACCTTGTTTTTACTTATTAATTTATTTTTCTGAGTAGTCATCCACCCAAATATTGTTTATAATAGATACATTTAATATATATAGCTAATTGTGTATTGATCCTTAACCTTAGTGAGAGTGACATTCATACACATTCAATTTTGGGGGCGAGCTTCTATCCTTGAGGTTTTCAAAGACCTGTTACCATTTCCAGGAGGGGGTGAGACAGAGAATGGATGATGTTTTTTGCAGGGGAGATATTGGTGGTTTATATGGTAATTGGATTATGTGGTACATTCTTCTATCATGTATGATATACAAGGCATTTCATGCTAATGCAGGAATGCATTTAACCAATTTTCTAGATGCTTCCATATACAGGCATTTTTTCACACAGCTTAGGACAAGAATTGCACTGTGGTAAGTAAATATTGTTTGGTATTTTTTCAAATTTCAGAGGCTTAGGTTTTGTTTGGGATCCCTGTGTTCAGAATGTCACTGGTGGTGATGGGGATAAAAACAAGAAAGTTTTGCATTAAGTCTATGGTTATCGATATTTAGAATTGAAGTTACTGAAAATAATCAGATAATTTTTAGTGGTGAACAAACTTCATTTACATTGTCCAAGAATATCAGAACTTCCTTTACAATATACATGTCAGAGTGCAAGTATCTGTGAATCTCCAATGTTTGGTCATTATAGCTCAGTGGTTCCCAAATTGGGCACTATTTCCCCTTTGGGGATGGTACTTTGGTCTAAGGGGGGTGATAAGAAACAAGAAAGTTACAATCGGGGGGTGTTGGATAATGGTTTATGAAAGCAAGGGGCTGAAAAAAGTTTGGGAAACAATGGTGTAGCTGTTCCAGTGCATTACTAGACCATGATTTGTTGCATCTAACCCAGTTCTGAAGCGTAATGAAAGAACATTCCAGGTGTCCATCTTATACAGGTAGAAAAACCTTTTTGAAATTATATGTATGATATAACTAAAGAATTACAAGGGTTGTTCGATAAAGAGTGATGATAAATATTTATTTAGGTAACTTATTGTGGAACCATTTAATATCATTTATATTGTTGACTAAATGAGTAATATATATGTGGTACAATATTAATTTAGCAGTAGCAGCCATTGCAAGTTGAAGTAGGTTTAGTTTGCCTACTGCTACGTATGATAACACTATAACTTTTCCATGAAGGTGTTGCTTCACATTGTAGAACAGGCAAAAGTCACATGGGGATAGACCTGCACTATACGCAGAATGAGGACATTGAGAAATGAACCTGCACCCAAGCATCCATCCTGTTGTTCATTATCAGTTTCGGAACTCACTGAGCACAAATACTTTTAACATGAGCCATTTTTCTGTTTCCAACATGTAGATGGCATCCAATGAAATTTTTAATTATTCTGATAGTGCTCTTATCATTATTTGATGATCTTATCTCACATTGGTAGTAAAGGTCTCACTTTTCTGCTGCCTCTACTTTGGCTTATTATGATTAGTTTACTTTTATTTGCCCTGTATGTATTTACTTGGTTATGCTCTCAATTATGTCATTTTTATTTCCATTCTTATTATGGTGATATGTATTAATTGTTGATTTTGTATTGGCACTTAATCAAATTGTATTTGATGTAAAGGGTGATACCTATTAAATATATTATTATTCTTAAAAATTATTTTTGCATTGGCTACAAAATTTATGGCCACTCATTATTGAACAGACCTTGTATTTAATTTGTTCTAATATTAAATGTTGTATTATGGATATTAATACACTTAAATATTTCAACTGTTATTTAAGCCATTCATAAGATATAAGCAAAAAAGTTATCATCCCAATGATGCACCACCCCCAAATATGAGTTATTTATCGCCTATAAATGTTACTGCTTCAATGGTAGACATTAAGTCACTAATTTTATTCAAAAGCTTTCTTTTTCCTATACAAATTTTCCTACTATGAAACAAAACAAAAGTATTTATAAAGGGAAGATTAATACTTGAGTTACCTTCTTAAGCTAAAAAATTGGAATAAAAGATTAACAATGCAATGTTAAAAGAATTTTTGTAGCCTAGAGTTTTTCATGAAAACTCTCAGCTGCAAACATTCCTTCATAAAATAATAGATGACTTTTTCCCTAAACATTTTGGCTGTAAATGTGTAAATTAAGTAGCAGTGTTCATTTTATAGATTTTTTAATATTTATTTTTTATTAGTTTTTTCCTTGCAATAGGGAGATTTTTGGTATTAGTAGTAATGTAATGTAAATGTAAATGAGCAACAATGATATTATAATTAAAATTATAACATACTGAGATAAGACGCAATAATTATAAATAACCCCAGGCCGGCCGAGTTAGCCTGGGGGTAGAGAGCTTGCCAGCTAACCTAAAGGTTGCGGGTTCAAGTCCTGCATAAGGCACTGTTGTTGCATTTGTCTAATCTGGTTTTTCTATGAAGAGGTCCACAATGACTGTAGCTGTCAAAGCACCTTATAAACAAAAACACTACTATAATTACCCATCACTATCCTTTTACCTAAAACAGGTGGAATATTTGGCCCTGATGACCATGATTTGGAGTTGGCTTTCCGATATGCTGTGGACAGGGCAAATATGGATAGGGATCTCTTTCCACCAGGGAGACTGGTTCCACTCATTGAAAGAGTGTCTCCAACAGATAGCTTTCAAACCGCCAAGCGTGGTAAGTTTTGGCATCAAGTTTTTATCAGTCAATCTCGTATTTTGCCTATTTAGAGGTAGAACATAATATAAATTGCCTCTTGTCACTTGGTATGTATTAACATATCAGAAAAATAGTAAAACTGCTGGAAGAATAAATGATTACCTTCTCTCATACCAGCAGAAGCCTAGTAATTGATCTATGAAATAACTTGAAAGCTAACTTTCTATTATATACCCTTTTATTTTATATAACATGATGGGTCAATTTCAAATTTTATTAATAAGTGATTCCGGGGTTTCAAAATACTTTCAAGTATTTTCCAATTGATGTTCATTTGAAATTTCTTCTGTGAATTCCCTTTATGAAATTATAAGAACATTTATTTCCAATTTTCCCCGATTATCCATGGTAATGACTTTTCAAGGGTGTATGGATAATTAACAAATGAAAATAATCCCATTACCCTCCATTCTACCATCACTGCCATTACACAAAATGATGCAAGGATAATCTGCAGTCTGGATAATGTGCATATGTATAATTGGGAGTTTACTCTATGAACAATCCACTTGTACCTACTTACTTATATGAGCTAACTTATGACATTTTCAGTGTGCAACATGACAGAGCAAGGGGTTGCTGCAATATTTGGTCCTAGTTCCCGTTGGACATCAAACATTGTACAATCCACATGTGATACACTAGAAATCCCACACCTAGAAACTCGATGGGATCCGAAGCCACACCAACGTAACTGTTTACTTAATCTGCACCCATATCCTCAATCATATTCACGTGTAAGTAGATAATACTATTTGATATAATACTTTGCATGTAGTTATTTTAGGCTTTCGTAGCACCAGTATTTTTCATGACTGTTGTTTGAAGCCCATCCCAATATTTTATTTTTGTTCACTATGGTGCCCTATTATGCAATCACGAATATTTATCATAAGGGTTTAAACCTCTCACTACCGAGATTTAAATGCCTCAATCTACACTCTTTCCTAACCTGCCCGAAACCAACTGGTGGTTTTTAAAGCACTCCATAAACCAGCTGAATCCTGCTCTCTTCTACTGTTATGCTAAGTATGATCTTCTTTGCCTTTTAAGCATCTCTTTTCTCTTGGGATAGTTTTTCTTTGGTAGTTCACACATTGTTCTTACCTCTGGTTTCTCAGAGATGAAACACCGTCCTTAATATCTCTCAACATATCCTCGAGAGCCAATTAACCATAATAAGGCAAAGCAATCTCTATATATCTGTCATAATGCACCCAAGCATCTTTAGGTTCTCTTGTGTCAACAAGGAGAAATTATTGGATCTTCTTAGAAGTCCTTGTTTTGGGACCCAGTTTGAAGAAGTGATGGGCGATGGTTTCTCAAGTGAATGATAGACACAGTTCATGGGATTCAATAGAAAATAAAAAATGCAGACATCATCTGGCTGTTCAAGGAATAGCTCTGTTCCACAGTGAAGATGCTTATCCTTTAATTGGCACAAACACAACTTCCATTAGCATTTCTCTCTCTCTCCTATGGCAAGGAGATGAAGGAAAAAATATATTCCCAAGGTCCTCAGCTTCAGCCATGGCTTCTTTGAGCGAATATGCTATTACAGAGAAGGTGTATAGAGTTGATTTTTCAAGTGATTCAGATAGTTTGAGTTTTTAAAGTTTGGGAGAGTTCAATGACTGTGATGAATCAAGTGAAAATGGATCGGGAAATAAAAGTACCCAAAATGCTGGTGATATCCAAGCTGCAGTTCATTTTCAAGACAATTGGAGATATAATTTGATATTTAATGAGCCTCTGTGATTGTATGACTTTTGCTAGATATACAAAAATTTCGAAATTTTAAAATATTTCCATATAAGTAATATAACTCAGGAAAAAAGAAAGGTATATATTGCAAGACATTAGGCTGTTTCTTGATATCATGAACTCTTTCAACAAAAAATAGGTAGAGAGTTAAGTGTTGACAAAGCAATGGTTGCTTTTAAAGGTCATCGCTATATAAAACAATACATCCAAGGAAAACCTACAAAGTGGGGATTTAAAGTTTGGGTATTATCAACTTCTCATGGTTATGTTCTTCATGTGAATGTTTACTTGGGGAAAAAAAGATGAAACCATGAAATATTTCTTAGGATGCAGGCCGTGATGAATGTTGAGGTTCCAAAAAAAGCAAGGAAAGTGAACAAACAAATCATGGTGTCGTGCCCTCTTTCAATTGCATAATACACAAAGTACATGGGTGGGGTTGACAGTGCTGATCAGAGTTGGTGCTAATATGGCATAGGAAGAAAAACAAAGAAATGGTGGAAGTATTAATTTGTCTTTGTTTTTAATACAGCCAGAGTAAACAGTTTCATCCTGTACAAAGAAACTAATTCATCTGCAAGTACTAGGCACATATAACTCAGAAAAATTTCCATTTAGTTCTTTAAAAATAAATGGTAATTTATCCTCCTGTAAGTTAAAAGGGTGCAAAAGAAGATTTCCTGTAGCTACTTTTTTGTATATAGACAGCAAGATACCCTTGTAAGGATCAAGGGGAGGAAAAATGTGTGTGCCTACTGCAGCTCAAAGCAAAGAAGTACCTCAGCTGGAAGGAGCATTGAAACATCATGGAAGTGCCATAGTTATGACTTATGTCTGTGCAAAGTAGGTTTTTTCCTCCAGTATTACCAGGAAAACGGGTTGGACATAGGAAATTAAATGCATACTGAGGTAAGATAATATAATTTCAATAAATCAGCACATGACTAACATGTTTCATTATTTTGAAATAAAATACATCATTAGGTAGCGAATCTTTTTTGTTCAATTATCCAACGTTCATTGGCTTCTCATCACAATGAGAAATAGGTCTAACATTGGGGCTAGTGGTTATTTAAATTTTGTGGATGGCGAAGAATTTTCTACAACCAGTTTTGGGTGGGTTAGGAAGGAAAGGGTTAAGCTAATAGCCACACTCTCTTTCTGCCTCTCACTATTATCAACTTCTTCACTGTCTTTCTCTTTCCCCACTGGTCATTACAAAAATTGCAGAGATATCTTAAAAAGCGGAATTCATTAGTGTGAGAAATGTCATGTATGTAAATGTGAAGATTCTTATTACATAATTACCATGTATCCATTCAATCTATGTGAGCTCAATTTTAGAATTTCCTGAACCTCATTTCAGCTTTAGTAAATTCGATCTGGACATGAGTAGCAGTTTCCACTACAATGGACTGAACCTGATGATAATTTTTTCTATGGATTGTTTCCTTTGCTCCATTATTGTTGTTTAAATAAATTTGTTTTT
The DNA here is from genome assembly GCA_011762765.2 of Rhinocypha anisoptera. Lineage (NCBI taxonomy): Eukaryota > Metazoa > Arthropoda > Insecta > Odonata > Chlorocyphidae > Rhinocypha > Rhinocypha anisoptera. The sequence continues at coordinate 2,756,946 of WURS02000019.1, forward strand.
ATTAGGCTCCTCATTTAAGACTTGACTTACATGATGATTAATTTGCATGAGGAGAATATGTTTATTTTGTGTGAAGTTTGGTGCTCCAAAGAGTTATAAGAAAGAAGAAGTTAGCCCTTTGAAGGAATAATTTTTAAAATAATAAAAAATAAGTTGGCTCTTTTTATTTTTTTTCTCAAAAATGCATTGACTCTTCTTCCTCAGGCTCTTCTTCCTCTTCTTCTTCCAGATCTGTCCATGCAAAATTTTTTTCCCAAACTGAAATAAATCCTCCAAAAGCAAAGATTTAACTTGAATGAGGTTTTTAATGGAAACTTACAGAAAGCACTCAAAACTGTTACATATGAAGTATGACAGGGTGGCTCCCACAAATGGAAGCACCATTAGGACTTGTTTATTCACTACAAAAATCACAAAAAAAGACAAGGATTAATATTTCCCAGGGTAACCAAACTAAAAAAATATTTGATAGTTTTCATTAGTTCCTTTCGTTTTTGATTGCGCACAACATACTAAATGATCTCCTACTATAAGCTTCTATGATTAAGAATTTAGGAAAAAGTAATTAGTTTTTATATGACACACTGGAGAGTGTAATCACTATTTTGGTTTTAATTACATTTTGGGTTTGAGAACCATCATTCTATTTTTGTATAATATTTAGGTAGTGATAAGAAAGTAAGATAAACTTTTTTGGACAGTTATTTTATCCCAAAAGTATAATGTGACCTTAAATACCTATATTTCACTTGTTGGTTACTCAGTAACCAATTGTGTTGGTTGATATGTACCTGAGAAATGTCTGGTGGCTTTTTCCCTCTCCCTTAAATGTAATTTTTTCTCTTACCCACAGGCCTTAAAGGATTTATTGAAAGCCATGCAGTGGAAGTCTTTCACAATCATTTATGAAAATAATGAAGGGCTAGTACGCCTACAAGAAGTTCTGAAAGCACATGGACCATTTGAATATCCTATAACTGTGAGGCAACTAGCAGAAGGCCATGACCATAGGTAAGGAAAGTCATCCTGCCTTATTTGGAATATTTCCTAGAAGATTATTTGGTTCTCTGGATGTTATAGAGTAAAATATCCAATGAACCACATAAAGTAAATTCTTTTGCACTTCATTTTAGATATGAAGGGAATGATCAAGCACCAAAGGTCATGATGGTTCAAAATGGTATATAAACAATCCATATCTTTTAATATATTGAATAGATTTTTACATTTATTTTATTTTATTATGTTTTAGGCCACTACTGAAGCAGATACGGGCATCTTCTGAATCTCACATACTTCTTGATTGCTCTGTTGAAAAAATTCTGGAAGTTCTTAAACAAGCAAAGGAGGTCGAGATGATGGAAGATTACCAAAGCTATGTCATTACTAATCTGGTATGTTATGGCAATATCTCAAGATTTTAATTCATCGAAACATTGAATTCATCCATAGATCAACTTAGTGGACAGCTTTTTGATTCTATGGATGACACAACTCTTTCACATTAGTTGAAATATTATGATTTCCGAGAGGCCAACAAAGTATGCTGTGCCAACAAAATTGAGAGTTTAGCACTCTAATTCCTTAATATGCTGCATAACTGTGCCAAAATAGTGTCCAATAATGTTTTCAGCAGGGTCCTTTGTGCGTGGTTCATAACCCAACCCTTATAATCCCTGTTTGGGTATTTTCACCTTGTCTTCTTCAGTGTAATCTTTTAAGGTCAATTGTATTGTATCTTTGTGGGTTTGAAATTATGTAGGACCAATGATAATTGGCAACATCTATCATAATATTTACTATACTTACATTTCACAGTGAAATAATAAGAATTATTGTTATCTTGTTCTAATATTCTGATTCACAATGTATTCAGCCAAAAAATATAGTCAGATGTACTCTTAAACAATGTCAGAGAGACTCATTCATGTAAGTTTGTTATTAGAAAACTACTTTCTGTTATATCCACATGCTTCTTTTTCTTTGCAACTACCTTTAAAAATAAATAGCTTAATTCATTCATAATAAGAAGCATATTCATTCATGCATCAACAATATTCATAATTGTGTGACAAGAAATTGATATTGATATATTTCCACATTAATGTTATAAACACAGTTTTAATAACAATTTGTAATAGATTTAAAAGGATAATTAAATATATAAATATAATTCATTTAAAGATTACTCAAACAATACCAAATATAATACTATTTTTAAGGTGTAAATCTACTTATCTCAAAATGATTACAAACACATAATCTAAATCCTATACATCCTACACAGCCTTTAGCTGAACTTGCAATTGTGGAAGGTGGTTTCTTGGAAAATAAAATTTTTTATTACTATTATCTCTTTTCTTGTAAATTTCTCTTTCAGGATTTACACACAGTTGACATGGAGGAATTCCGTTTTGGTCGTACAAATATTACTGGCTTTCGCATGATAGATCCACAAAGTACAAGTTTGCAGAATGCTGTGCATGATTGGCAATTTGGAGAAATGAGATTTGGAAGGCGAATAAATATATCACCAAATACTGTTAGAGTAAGCATGATATCAGTGCTGCTCTTCTGATGATGTTAAGTTATTTGAATCTTATTATTGGGGGCATGCATATGTGAAAATGATAATCCATGTAAATAATAATTTTTCATTTCATGTGTTTTTAAAGACTGAAACTGCCCTTATGCATGATGCAGTCAATCTTTTTGCACGTGCTTTGGTCAAAATGGATCGAAGTCACCCTATAAATACTACACACTTGTCCTGTGATGCTGCAGAAAAGTGGGAGCATGGTTATAAACTTATCAACTATATGAAATTTGTGAGTAAAATATTCTGTGTGAGTTTAAATAATGTAGTTTTTATTTTGGTGGATGTCTTTGACAAATGTTTGAAACCTCTTATATTTACTGCTTTGGAAAACTACAGTTTATTTCCTAATCATTCCAATAAGCATTATGAATATGGGAGTATTTTTGTCAAATTTAGTTTCTCATCTATGAAAGTGGACAAGTTGTCACTTTATTGTGTACCTCTCTATTTACAGATGGAGTATCCGGGGTTGACTGGTCATGTTCGATTTGATTTATATGGAAAACGTGCTGATTTCCCTTTGGATCTTATTGAACTGGATAGGGATGGCTTTGTAAAGACTGGTTTTTGGGATTATCGCTCTGGGATAAATTACACTAGGACAGAAACTGAAAAGTTGACAATTATTTCTGAAAGTTTGCACAACAAGACTTTTATTGTTTCATCGAGACTGGTAAGATTTAATTTTAAGTTACATTATTATAAGTTTAATTCTTAAAATTTTAATATAATGTTAAAATCACATATGAAACACGTGTCAAATAATTTATTTAAGTTGAGATATTAAATTATTGAAATCTCACAACAGGGTGCTCCATATCTAATGGAACGTGAACCCAAAGGTGCTTTCACTGGCAATGATCGGTATGAAGGATATTCCATGGATTTAATTGATGAAGTTTCAAAAATTCTTGGCTTTAGATATGTGTTTGAACTAGTACCAGATGGACGCTATGGGTCCTTAGATCCAAAAACTAAAAAATGGGATGGTTTAGTTAAGCAACTTCTTGAGAAGGTAATGTTTCCTATTTTGTTTATTCGATTCCTATGTGGGTGTATGTTTTTATTTTCTGTGCCAAAATAATTGCCATCAAAGTTGCTTGAAATCATGATTTATTTTCTCAAATTGAAATGTTAAAAAATTTAACCCATTTTATTTTTAACCTTGGCACAGAGTGAGCATTTGAACGTTGGTCACTAAGGCACCTGCCAAAGTCTTAATTTTTTGTTTATCAATGGGAACACCATTGATGGATAACAAAGATTAAGGCATACTATCTTTACAAATGTATAAATCACATCTTGATTATGATAGCATGGTTACAATACCATTTCATCATCAAAACAAACAGTTTAGGGTTAACAAAATAAATTTTATTTATAAAATCTCTCTTAAGACTGACAAAAATTTGATACTATCTCAGGATCTCTGACATAGATTCCTTGAGATAGACTGATATTAACCAGTGGAAATCATTTTCCTGTAATATGGAGATCTCCCATACCTCAACATGTAATAATATGGTTTAAAAGCTTCCTGAAAATAATTTGACAAGTGAGACCAGGCATGTGTAAAACTCTGGACTGGTTCATTTTATATTGTGATTGTGAAGTGCAAACTCTGTTCACAAGATGTTCATAATTTTACTAGTTCTAATATTTTTTCTGCAGAAAGCTGACCTGGCCATCTGCGATCTTACCATTACCTATTCAAGGGAGCAAGCAGTCGATTTCACAATGCCCTTCATGAATCTTGGTAAGTGCCACATATCATTAGCATAATATTGGTTGCTATATCAATTTCTTTCTGCCTGATGCTTGCACCCAATACATAATTGTTTTTCATGGACTTTTAACAAGGAACAATAATTCTCATGCATTACAGAAAGTAAATTTTTGGAAACCCTCTCTAACAGACAATTGTTTATTATTGTTATTACTATGACTTATTTAAAAACTTTAAGATCATGAGTTGCAAAAGTTTTATTCACTCATCATCATTTGAACTTGGGCACATAATAATTGTTTATCTATGGATGAAAACAGAACATTTTTGTGAAAAAACTCCTACCTAACAGTATCTAATGTGAAAAGATTTAATATTCGTGCCATAACCTATTAGTTCTTATTTCTCACCTGAAGCAGACCATGAGTATACTGCCTCTTCCATATACCATAATTAAAACTGTTAAAAATGGTTATATCAGAATGATTTACATTTTTTATACTAGTTTTTTTTGTTCTAAGCTTTTCCCATTGTAATGGTGTTCACTTTATTAATTCGTTTTGGCACATGTTTTTACAATTACATGCCCTTGTGGACTCCAACCAGTCAGGAAAATTAGTATGATACAAACACACCATCCGTATCCTGGGTAGGATTTTAACCTGTGACGTTTGGGTTAGCCAGAGTGTGTGCTACTTGCTTGGCTACCCCAGCTGGCAAAATTTTTATACTAGATACATATGTATAGCAGTTACATAATATTTACTAAAATTTAAGTGAATTTAAAATTATAAGGTTGATACCTTTTTAAATAATTTCTTATTGTTTTTTCTCAGTTAATGATGGAACATGGTGTGAAATTAAATTTCTGATCTTTTTTGCATGTCTTCAAAACAAGGTATAAGCATCCTTTACAGTAAGCCAGTAAAGCAGCCTCCAAATTTGTTCTCATTTTTGTCACCATTATCTGTTGATGTCTGGATCTATATGGCCACAGCATACCTAGGGGTTTCAGTCGTTCTTTTTGTTTTGGCAAGGTAAGCATTTACCAGTTTTAATTCTTACTACCATTTATTGTTAAAGAAACATACTTTGATCAATATTAAGAGAAAAGGATATTTAGTTGATGATTAAGCAAAGGTCTAGCTTTGCAGATTGCTTTATATATTCAGTTATAAGGATCAGTTAACTGTGTAATTTTATAACTTGTTAACTATGGCTAATAATTTGTTAGCCAGAAAAACTGGTTAATTATTCAGTGCTCTGAATTCCATTAACTTAAAATATTGTATGATTATAAATGGAGTCCTTTAAAAGTTTTAGTTTGAGTTAACATATTTTTAATATAGTGGGCTGGGTTTATAAGGGTCTGACCAATAAATGTCTTTTTCAGTATTAAGTTTGAAATGAGAAATTTAAATCATGATGTTTTCACTGTATTAATAGCATACATATTTTTACAAAGTACCCTTTAGAAGATCTGCATAATAATTGGCATATTTTCTAGTTATTTCTCAGTAATACTTACACTTCTTGTATTAATTTATTGTCCATCAACATCACAAAAGCGATGTTGCTGGACATAATATTGATTATACTTCTCAGTTTGTCTGACAAGTTTTAGGCCCGATTTGGTAGGGGGAAATTCACTTTTATTACAGATTTGAAGCTGTCAATATAATGTACCTACTATAAAGGGCAATAAAAATACTCCTTAGAAGAATTTAAATTGTTAGGCCGGGTATGTATGTATCTGACTTGACATATTCATCAAAATTTCTAAAAGTGAAATACCACTTGATAGGATATCTTTTTTTATTTGTTGTCAGACATCCAGAACACCATGGCAGGCACTTTAAACTCCACTTTAAATTATTATTTCTACAGATATATTTCGAACCATGCAAATTAATGTGTAGGTACAGTGAAGAGAAATATACATTAAAAGCTAACAATAAAAGTATTGAAATACTTTTTATAATAATATTTGTGGTAACAGTTATTAGACAGACAGAATGTAAAATGGTAAACTCTTTCCATGGCACCAGCTGCCCCTCTCTCCTCTTTCAAAGTCCTTATTATACTCCTAAATTGTGCACTCCCCATTTTATTTTCCTGTTATTGATAACAAAATTTTTCATGAACCAAGTTGCTCCACATTGAACCTTTTCTCAATGTGGTCATATTATCCATGAGTTTCAGATAAGGTTATCCCAAGAAATATCACCTTTCCTCTGTGTGAATTTATCTTTTTGTTAAAACACATGTATTTAAGGTTACCTTTATGTGTTAAATAAATTATTATTAGTATCTGTAATTAGAAATTCATTTAAATGTTTGTCATTCGGTGTTTTTTTTTTTGACAGGGAGGGAAAGAAGTTTTTGAGGTGTTTTACAGTTAGAGTTTTTTTTGTCTGGCCCATTCAGCTATATCCAGTATTGCCTTTTTATTACTCTTCCTACTAGATCAATAAAAGAAGTTTTAATTATGTGATTGATATTGGTTAACAAAATATGTATGTGTGACTTTCCCTGCCTTTCCCTGCTCTCATTTTCACCCTCCTACCAATTGAATGTATTAAAATGTTAAGTGGGCGTGGTAAAATATCTGCCATACCCATTTTTACTCTACCATTGGCATTTGGTATAAGCTGCTGCTTCTCTCTATTAAAAAACCGCATATGGATGTGCATCTTGCCATTAATATACAATAGCACCATCTGCTCAAGTATAGTATCCTGAATCCTCATTATTTTCTCCTTGTTAGGATTATTACATAACAGTGAAGTAGCTGTTCATATAATAAACTTCTGAAACAAACACACAATTAAAGTTTCATCTTACTATAGGATTTTAAAATTTTAGGACCAATAGCTTGTTAAATAAATTTAACTTAAAAAAATATAAATGTAAATAGTAGTTTCAACCTCTATTTAGTTAGGAGATATGGAATTTTAATAAGAATGGGTCAGTTCCACTACCTGGTTCTTGTTGCTACCAGTTCTTGGGTATTAGTACTGGTATCAAGATCCAGTGATTTAAAGTCATTTCTTAGGAATCAGTATGGCAGCAAGAATTTAAATTTTACACCCACACAGTAATGGCTGAGGCCATATTGACCAATGAGCAATGAGAATGATTTTTCTATTTTTAATTGTTTTTGAAATAACCTACTAAACTATGCAGTGCGTAAACTGGCTTGTAGGTGTGTTTTTATTTCTTCAAAATTTTCTTCAAACCTAAGAAAACATATTACAACACATGGCTGGGGGAAAAGCAAACTCAAACTAACCAAATAAAGGAGAGTCCTAAACAAATTTCAAACCAGCTGACTACAGGCCTTGAAATACCATGACTCTGTATCACAAGAATCATCATTGATTAACAAGTATTTCCTTAGTAGTCTGCTAGCTGTAGTACTTTTGTATCCAATGAACCTTGACCTGATTACAAATCTCACAGGCAGATCCAGACAGAAGTACACCAGAAGGATTTTTCAGTGACCCATTATGTTGAAATGGATGGTGATGCCACAAGAGGTTATATTTGTAATTTATCTGTCTCTAGTGATAATTTTCAAAATAAAAACCATTCCTCTGCTTTAGGCAACATTTCCTGCTATTCAAGAGTCATTTCTATTATTATCTAAAATAATAGAAAAAAAGAACTGCTAATAGTTTTTGACATACCTGTAAGTAGACTTCACCCGGCTTTAGAACTTAAATAATTTATTTAATCCTAAGATGAATTAATGTAGAGGCTGTTGTAGCTCAGTGGATTGTGTAATTCAATTCAGTATGTTTGAAAGGATTAAGAAATACATGAAAAATAGAGGTAATTTGTTGTTACCAAGCATTGAGAACTGAGAATGAACTGAAATTAGCTGAACTGGTATAGAGAACCAAAAAAAGGTAGGAAACGACCCATCCTTAAATTTATCTAAGGATGCTCCTAATAATCTAATAAATATCATGCCAATATCATAGTTCCAACATATTTTTTAGTAGGAAGTGTTAATAAAGTTTTTCCATGTTTTTATACATCTACATGAAACAGATTCTTTTTAGCCTTTTATAGCTGTCCAGTTGATGTTATGAATGATGTATCACCTACGGATTAGTATTATAGCTGCTGCCTGTACCCATGAAGTTCCTGTGTTCACGTATTTCCTTAATCCTTCTGGGCCCTCTTCCCTGACACATTTTGCTTTCCAGGCTTACGCCTTACGAATGGAATAACCCTCACCCATGCAATCCAGATCCCGAGGAGTTGGAGACTCAATTCAATCTTTTGAACTGCATGTGGTTCGCCATTGGGTCCCTCATGCAGCAAGGCTGTGATTTCCTGCCAAAGTAAGAGAGAAATAAAATTGATGTGTATCCCATGGGGCAACATTTTTCATTCCTTTCCCAGCACACCCCCTGCACCAAATATTTCACAGTTGTGGTTGCTTAATTCATTGTGTAATAACATTCCGTGCCTGTCAATTTGTCATTCACATTTTTCTTCTGACCCCATTTCATTGTGTTGATATTTGAATCCCAAGTGTATGTGATGCTGACGCATATGTGAAACCCACAAGTGTATGTGTCCTTTATGTGGTGTCACCCGTGCCAGTTTTTTCTTTTGTCGATGTTTTTGTTTGTGTTTTCTTGATTCACGTCTTCTGAATGTATACCATCTCCCTTTTATAATTGTATTACACACCACTGCTACATTCAATTCATTCACTTATCTATATATATATATATCTTCCTTTCAGTTAAATCAGGTACTACTACAATGAAACAGCAGTCATGTGAATAGGTGAAAACATAAAGGTTTGAGAAACAAGTTTTGTGATCCTTTTTTGTAATGAGTGTCTCTTCTATAGGCTTACACCCTACGAGTGGAGGAATCCCCATCCTTGCAAACAAGATCCCGAGGAGCTGGAAAACGTGTTGACTCTCCAGAATATTATTTGGCACAATTGCGGTTCATTAATGCAGCAGGGCTCAGATGTAGCGCCCAAGTAAGGGGCCCTATTAGAGTTGGTCCTGTCTAGGTGAAGTTGAGGCGTGGCTGTAGTGAGAATTTTAAATGATAGAATCAGTCTTAGAAGATAGAGATAATAATTAGATGGGGGTTAATTTTGTACTAACACTTGCTGTTTTGCTGGGGAGATGATTTGTAGATGGCTTTTAAATGTACTTAGAGTAGGTTAAGCCTTAATTAGTGCTGCCATTTGACAGTTGAGTTGGCTACATTAAAAAAAATCAAGTTACAGTGCACAATCAATCAATCTGTGACAAAAATTTGTAAGTTTGTTTGAAACCTTTTGGTATCTAAATCTTTTACTTTTGCTCTATGTTGTTTTAAGTTCACATTGTTTTTTTAAAGGGTACTAGATATGGCTCTGCTTAATGCTTGTGAAAGTTACATATGTTGTTTGCCTTTTTGATTTGTGTAGCAGCAGAATTAAATTTCTAATAAAATGGCAGCTCTAAATTTGTTCCAAAATCAAAGCATATTGGTTGGGTGATAAAGAATATGGTCATTATGGTGAATTAATTATTACCATGTTTTAGTATTTCCAAATGCATCATGAGGGAGAGGTAAACTTTTGGTTGACTCTTTACATTGTTTTTCTTGAAAGTTCAAAATAGGATTATGTTGGATTATTGACAAAAAATTAAAGTGACTCTGTAAAAAATGTAACATATAACATTAAAATAATAATTTAAAGTAATTCTGTAAAAAAAATTGCAATTAGCAATTTTTTACCTAAATAAATCTTCAAATATTTTTATTGAACTTAGTATGATTTATAAAAATTTTTTGTTTTCATAATGATGGTTAAAGAATATTGAATGAAAAAAAACAATCCAAACACATTAGATGGCTTTGATTGGTCTTTGGACCAATTAATTTCCTGAATGGAAATATTAAGTAATGATAACAGAGAATCATGGTTGCGTGGATCTAATATTTATTCACTTAAAAATATATGACTCTCAAGAGATCACATGATTTTTTACATTGACAGAATTAAAAAAAAAGAATAATGCAATAACTAACAACAAGTATACATAGGCATTTGGTAATTCTAAAATAGTAAAAAATAATTCACCCTAGTGGACACTTAATTGTATGTTATATTCATGTTATTTTGAAACTTACCCTTGTAATAAAAAGGTGTTAATTCTTAAGAGTTTTACTTTGTTAACATGGAATAATCTAACATTTTTCAGTTATGACATCTGCAATTTGACAATCCTGTTCATTCCTTTATATGGTTAATTAGAAGATATTGTTAAAAAAATAGTTACATCAGTCTCATTAATATCATATTATCCTTAAGCATTAATATACACATATCTTCCGAGAATGCTTTAATTTAAGTTATAAAATAATGAGAAATGTGATAATTGATCTTACAATAATTCATAATAGCATTAGTAAATGGATACAATATGGTGAAGAATATCCTGAGATAAGTGGAATATATACTATGGTTGAAACTGGAGGTCAGATTTGCAAGATTTCAGTTTACTTAACTAAGTCCTCTTTAAGAAATGGTCATCCAGATATGAATCAAGGGATTCCCCTATATATATAATTCTTAAGAAGGAATTCAAGACCTAAATACATTTAATTCCATCTTAATTCAACATGGTACTAGTTCCATTTACATGCAAGAAAATTCCACTATACCTGTACTTACCATGTTTAAACTACTTAATTTCCCAATGTTGCAGTTAATGATGACCCTGAATAAACCCAAAGTAAATATTTTTTCTGGATTTCAGATCTTTCTGGGAAACTGTAGGGATAGGAACTACCCTCCCTCACACTGAGTTATGAATTTCATGTGCCTTAGGTACCATCAAGTAAGCCTTATGAATTGATTTTTGGACAGTAGTTGATGGCATAATTAATGGGCAAATCATCTCCTTTTTTATCATGGGACATCAGAGGACAAATCTCTTGCCCTATAATTATTTATCTATTGTACTGTGCATTGATCTTGATAAATTGTTTAACAATAATTATATTCGATAATCAAACATTTAAAAAATCAAAGGCTCATGTAAGTTCACGATCAGCTTCCACTGGAACATCCGTTTATTCAAGGATTTATATTCTTGATTATATTAGAGCTATTGATTGATTTGTGTAGAAATCACTCCCCCCTACTGGAGAAAAAAATTAAAAAATTAATCATTAAACAGAATATAAGTCTGACAACTGGACAGCATATATGTGGAGAATATAGCAAAGCCATTATTCCAAAGCCAGACTGCTTTTGAATATTAATAGTTAACTCTTTATTTACAATGGAAGGTGACATTAGAATAGATTAATGCAATTAGATGATATCATGTAATTGTTTCTTTGAAAAATCTTATGTACTTAATTGCAATGACTCCTTATAACAAGCCGACCAGGTGGTTAGCGTGCTCGCTGGCTAACCCAAAGGTTGTGGGTTAATATCCCGCCTATGGCATGGATATTGTGTTTGTCCAGATGGGTCTTTTCTATTAGTTGAAGAGGTATGAAATCACTATAGCTGTTGAAGCACCCTATAAACAAAAATACTACTACTACTCCCATATAACAAGAACTTCATGACCCATGAACAAGGATTTTCTCTCATTCTCCAGAAAACTTTATTTCTATAAAAATGCCAGTTTAGTTACACTTTTTACAATGACATTTAAATCAATGAGAATTTGATCTCTAACAATACATGCATCAACTCAACTGGATTCATTGTGGGAACCTTGCGGAACTTATTTTTATTATTACTGGAATTGGTAGAAATCATATATTTATATAGGTATTATCATATTTTCTGAGTGCATTTGATTGACTGCATTGAGGAAGTTGCCAGCATTTTGTGACCCCTTGCATTGAGGCCATTAATTTGATCCATGTATGTTTTCTCTATGTTCTTCATTTGAGGTCAATAAGCTGCAAAGAAGAAAGGCACTGCTTCTAGTTTTTACAGGACTTTATGTTAAACACAATGTGTCTCAGGTTATTTATTCTCTCATTACTTAAAGCAGGCATTTGACAGAGCCAAGTATTTTTCATTCTCTGCCCATGTCTCTTTGCTTCTCTTCTTACATAAGCCATTTTAAGAAGGCTCTAAGCTTTTCATCTTACTCTATTACTAATCCACATCTTACTTTTAATACATCAATTTTTCGCTCTTGTTGTAACCAAGAATAATTTCTTTAGGTAATGATGGGCAATTTCATTCCATCATTAGATTTTAGCACTACTTTAAGTTTTATTGTATGCAGGCATATTATGGAAGATCACCATACATGTAATTTCACTTAAGTGAAAAAGCCTATTTAGTTATTTACTCAGTGTTTATGAAGATTTTAATTCTATTTGCCCTCCCAACCAATGTGTCTTTGGTAATTGACAAGTTGAAGTTGTACTAAAATTATTTTGAGATCAATCACCCTTCATAGTAACTCCTAAAACCTATGTTTCCTCTTGCAACAAGTAAGCAATATTCTGCCAGCACTAAAGATACATCACAGCTCAGCAGTTTATGTTCCATTTCATGCTCATTTTGCATACTTTTCTGTGTTCATTTGAAAATCATTATGTAGCATATATATAGGCATAATATTTATAACAACATCATGTTGAATAGCTATTATATTTCTGTGGTGATGCAATGCTACAGCTGTGCAATGACATATTTGTTCAAGGTATTACAGCATCATGGAAATTCAGTACTATTCTATTTTATGTCTTTTGGCAGTGGTCTTCATTTAATGAAATTTCTAGCCTTCATGCAAATGCATATTTAAAAATTAATTGTGTATTCAGCTTATATATCCATTACAGGCCATGCTCTTTATAAAGGATGTACCCCTTTGGGTTTCAAAACAACTATGCTGGCAGAACAAGATGCTAACTTAATGCACGTGATGTTCTCATTAAATTATGTCGTTTGTCATTTGCTTCAGGGTAATTTTCAAAGAATATTTAATAATTTTAAGTAATTGTGGTTGAATGTGCGTGAATTTATATTTACCCATGTATTAATAATGATCCAAGAAAAATATGCTGGATATGTAAGGAAAAGGCCATGATATGATTAATAACCTATTTCTTTTAACAAATACATTATGGAAATTTTCAAAATACATTTAGTTGGAATAGCAACAATAGAACTGTGGACCTACTTAGAATAACATAGTACCATCATATTTTGATATTATTTAGGAAAAATGTTCCTTTGTATGGTAATGCCAAATGGGTAAGTGACATTAAATAATTTCACACATTTGATCAGATATTTAATTCTTTCAATATTCCATATTTTTTAAATGTTTATAATACCCATAACATGTATAAAATATTTTATTCCATTCTTATTCTAATCTCAATCTTGTGTTTTGGTAGAATTTTAGAAATGTAAGTTTTTTGTACTTGTTTTGAATTTCTAATGGATATTCATTGTTGTGTGTTTGGATGGAAATATTTTTGTTATTAAGAACAAGCTATTTTTGTCTTTTGTTTTTAGAAAATCTCATATAAGCACCTACCCTCACATTTTTAAATGTACAAAGTACTCTTGTAATTTGAATTATTTCTTTTTTTTTTAATTAAAATATTATGATTTTACTCACAAGCCTATTTTGATAAGGATTTGAATTCATCATTGTGTTTTGAGTTGATTTATTTGTTTCAAAAAACCAGATACGTTTCCCTGTCTTATATAGCATGCATGCATTTGTTTCCAGGTTCATAAGGCTTCAGTATCAGAGAGAAATAAATGAAAAATGGGAATTTTTCTGTTCATGGGAAATTCATATCACCAGCTTCTGATCAAGTTGAATAGAATGAGTCTAATACTTCACTATTCCCAAGATGAAGTGGCTACACAGGGTGCCAAATGGTTACACAGCCTGTGTAGCCACATCCTCTAGGGTATTTTAACTTTTGAAGTTCTACTTCAAATTATGTATGTGCTAATAATCCAGCTTGTCAAATAATGTAGAGTGTGAATTATTATGCTTCATTAACTTTTAAATGTCTTTTCAGTTTGAGTAGCACACTGTTTGCTGTATTTCAACTTTGTTTTCTCTTTCTGACAGAAATAAGTATTGGTGAGTGAACTAAATTTGCTTTTCTAAAAACTGAAAAAAAATGCTTCATGTGATGTTTTTGCGTGCAGTGAGTTGTATTGATCAGTTTTAAAATGTGTTGCACCTATACGATATTATTGGGTATATTCATGTTATCAATGTATTGATGTCAGTGTATTTGTCAACTCTGATTTTTCTTTTATCAAGTAATCATACTCATCAGATGCATATTTATGAATTTCTTTAATCATGAGGTGTCTTCATAAAATTAAAATATGTTAATTGCAAAAAATAAATCTTAATTTAAAAAAATACAATTTTTTTTAAAGTAAATAATTTTTAGAAATGCTTCTTATTTTGTTCCTTGTCTGTAAAATATTACCATATACTAATAAAAATTAAATAATTCTTTTGAAACTTGTAGATAATTAGTAAAACTTTAAGTATCACAAATGTTTTTATTATCTTTCTCATAAAAAATATTTTTTGTTTAATCTGTATTTCTCAATGAAGAGCTGTTTCAACTCGTATGGTTGCTGGCATGTGGTGGTTTTTCACTCTCATCATGATATCTTCCTATACGGCTAACCTTGCTGCCTTCTTAACTGTTGAGAGAATGGATGTCACTATTGAGTCAGCTGAAGATCTTGCCAAGCAAACAAAAATTAAATATGGTGCAGTGGAAGGAGGATCTACAGCAAGTTTTTTCAAGGTAATGGAATGAATTTGTAATGCATTCAACAGGGTTTACCCCTTATGATGCTGTGTTCTGTAAAATACAGCATTTTTAAACAAAAATATCTATAAAGAGAGCTTGTGATAGGCAAATGAGTAGAGTGCTTGGTTACTGAACAGGGGTCCTGGGTTCAAGGGCCGGTTATGCCCCTGGATGCCTTCAAGTAAATCCAAGCAGAGTGATTTTCTGGGTACCAGATCTTCCTGGGAAACCACAGACAACAGGGGTAGAGGAACTGAGCTCTCTACCCTGATGTGCGAATTTTGCCCATGGCTTAAATACAAGATGAGCTGTACGCCTATCCATCAAACCAACCTTAGGGTTGAAGACTGGGTTTTTATCTATAAAAACCATCCAAGTTATTTGAGATTTACTACAATGTCAGTGTAATATATTTTTTTAGTTTCCTCTAATTCACATATTAATGTCCTAGCCTTTTTGAACAAATATGTATGCCTCTTGTAAAAATTGGGGTGTTCTATATTCCTGAATAATGTATATGTAATATGACCTCCAATTATTCTTATGATATTTGTATTTGATCCAGAAAAATGTTCATTTCATTTAGTGTGTTATACCATACTTTCTTCTGTCTACATGCTTGATAATGCAATGAGTAATAAATAAAGGAAACTGTTTTAGGGTTAACTCTGTAGTAATAAATAGATGTCGCTTTTACTACCCAGGAATCCAATTTCTCAACTTACCAGCGCATGTGGTCTTTTATGGAGAGTGCACGTCCACCAGTGTTTGCAAAGTCCAATAGTGAAGGGGTTGAACGTGTGTCCAAGGGGAAGCGAGGCTATGCCTTCCTTATGGAATCCACATCTATTGAGTATGTAGTAGAGAAACAGTGTGACCTGACACAAGTGGGTGGACTCCTTGACTCCAAAGGCTATGGGATTGCCTTGCCACTCAGTGAGTACACAATGAGTTTTGTGATTTCTCTTGTGGACCACTTGTTCTTGTCATTCTTGCATGTAGATTATGAAATGTTAGTGTGCAGTTTGTCACACATATTGGCATTGTCATAGTCACATCTCCATCTACATGATGTTTCCTTATTTCCAGACTCTCCATATCGAACTGCTGTCAGTGGAGCAGTATTGAAACTTCAAGAAGGAGGAATGTTGCATATGTTAAAGACAAAATGGTGGAAGGAAAAGCAAGGAGGAGGATTATGCAAGGTGTGTGATTTATATAGATATTTACATATAGTTGTGCTTTCAGTGCATGCTAAAAAGGGCTTTCCATTGGTAAAACCTACTGAAAGGCATAATTGACATGTGTGATGTCTTATTTTTATCATAATTTATTATAAAAATATTTTATTTATGACTTAATATTGGATCAAATGCCATATTTTCCATCTTATAAGATTTTTTCCTCTAAGAAATCTATTGAAAAACACCCTACATCTTATATGGTCATTGTAATGTATGTAATTTTTCCTGGTTTACCTGATAGAACTGGGGTGCATTTTATATGTTTGCTCATCTTAAGATTAAGAAAATACAGTAATTGAGTCTCTTTTGAAAGATGACTAATATAGTAATCAATAGATATTCTATATTTTCAGGCATAACTATGTGGAAATCCATTTCTGAGAAAAAGGAATAATGTATTTTTCCACTAACACTACTTAGTGGAAAAATACGGAGTATGTTATTCCTTTTGCTCATCAATAGATATCATTAATGTTAGGTTTTTTTCCCATTGGCAATGTCACTGAAAAAATACTTTTGCTTTGGTACTTAACATATATTTATTTATTGTCATAAATCATAAAAATTAATTTATAGTTAATATTACTTATGTTGTTTAATTATTAACTGGTTTTTATCCATTTTCTGAATAATTTTCACATTGACTACTGATAATAAGGTTTTTGATTACTGAACAGGAGGAGAAATCCAGTTCAGTGGAGTCAGCAAATGAATTGGGACTTGCCAATGTTGGTGGTGTGTTTGTTGTTCTCATCAGTGGAATGGGAGCAGCTGCAATTGTTGCTGTTTTAGAATTTCTTTGGAACACTAAGAAAGTAGCAGTTGAGGACAGGGTGAGTTTTAGATCAAATAAACCCAATATTAATGTAAGACATTTGGCAGGTAAATTTATTTAATATTTAATCTCTGCTGCATAACTGATTATAAGATCTACTATTCAGTCTAGAAAAGAAGAGGAAGATGGATTATCAAAATTTTAGGAAGAAGGATAAAAGATAGACTGTATAAATGGGATGTTATTTTTACAATATTGTCCATTGTCACATAACAGAACAAAAGTCCTTCAAACAAGTTAACCCTTCTGTGCCAAACAACTGATATATCGGGTATTCAGAATCATCCCCCTAGTATGGACGACCTTTTTTTGGTCAGTTTTTCTTTATTTTGTCACACTCTCATATGCAAAGAATATACCAGTTTAAGGCTCCAGTGTGAAAGAGTTAAATAAGAAGAAATCATCTTGTGATATGGCCAGAAGAAGGAGATTTTTGGAGTGATTGTTATAGGATAATTCACTGTGGATGCGTTAATGGAAATTAAAAAGTGGAAATAATGATACAGAAGAGTATGGAAATGAGAGTGAAGAGCTTTCTGCAGTATAATTAAAGGGTCATAATTCTGAAGAGGGTCGTGGTAGCCCAGTGGGTAGAGTGCTTGGCTACTGACCGGGGGACCTGGGTTCGAGACCGGGTGACGACCC
>WURS02000019.1:2775652-2800157 GCA_011762765.2 Rhinocypha anisoptera
CTGCCATAGCTGCGGGCGCGAGTGAAGTTCACGGAATCGGCCGCAGTACTGCGATGTGGAAGGCGAAACCACCATTAATATATCCCTAGAAAATGCAGCCTTGGCTGCAGTAAACCAATCTCCGGATTGAATTACCAATAAATGAATATATATATATATGATTTTATGTATATTTACAGAAAATTAAACACAATACGACGAGTTTCGGCGATAATTGCAATTACCTTGTGTGACGATTATCGTGGAAATCGGTGGTACTCTTTTTAACTATGTGGAAATACACAAAGAATTGAAGCTAATACTGTTTTTCAATTGATAGATTGACAGATAAAACGAAATAAGTAAAATTAATTTTTAAAAATTCTATTGGAATGATGGAAAATGAAACACCATTTCTATGACGTTAGATACGAGCTCGTATTCCACGCCTTCCACTATATCTAAAATTAAGAAAACTTAATCTGAATTGTATTAGAGGGACTGTAATGAGCCTGGAATCTTTCAAACACAAATGGAATTTCACCTAAAGAAAATTCTTCAGGCTCTGCTACCACCAACCCTGATTATTCTTTGAAAAACAATTTATCTTCATTAGTTATTCAATGTTGCTAATAGCCGCCTTCCTCGGATCGCCATATTCGTCGAGAATTCTTTGAGATGACGAATTTTGTGACCCTTTAGTCTATAATTTAATTAGGGATTTTCCGATGGAATTCAAGAAATACAAATTTAATAAATACCCGGCTATGAGACTTTGTTCCTTAATGTAGTACCTTAAAAGATGACCTTCAAACCCATGGAAACCTATGCTATTGAAATGCTAAAATGAAATAATGAAAACTAAAATTGCTAATTATTTAATATTCTCGGCTTTAGGAATCTGGCCGCTTTCCACTTGAGTGATTATCGCTGACGCATTAGCTGACTTTTGGCTATTTAAGTCTACTTTCAAGAAAATAAACAATAAAGCTTTGCATGCTTCAGAATCGGTACAGAGTTGGCTTAGTAAAAAAATTAGTAAATCTTCCCAATTTCCTACAACATCACTTTGGAGTCATCATCGTTAAAGAACTCGTAAGTGACGTTATTTCGACCGTTATATAAGAGCAATACTCATGCCCTTAGCTTAGTTACCGCGGCTTCTGAAAATCCGACATAATTTCTCGTTCGCACAGTTGAGTTACGCATTTTTCTCTTGTCAGTCATTATTTGTCACAATAAATCTGTAGAAGGTAATAGAAGTCGAAAGAATATTTTTGGAGAAAAAAGTTAATTTTAATCCGAATTCCACTCTAGGAGCGATTTCGTACGATGAGGGAGAAATACATTACTCGTCATGACGTTTCTAAGAGTTCATGCTGCTGCCGAAAGCATGTTGGTCTCGCTGGCCTCGTCATCTATTTTATCAGTGATACGAAGCAATTAGCAAAACGGTCACTTGGATTGGCAACTTGATTTGAGCCCTGAATGCCGTGGATAATGAGCTCGTACACATCACAAATGACCCGTAACTACACCATCTCCATGGTAAATGTTCCGCATGTTGATTTTGATAGTTGAACCTCGAGGTCATCACGTGAGTAGGTGTAAGGGTACACAAAGCCAAGTGTGGAATTCACACATTCAGGGTCAGATCCTTTTCATTCACTCCCTTAATTACTTCCTACGATGTTCTGAAGTCCAGAAAATGCTACGACTCGAATTTTATCTTTAAGAGATTGTATAAATGCCTGCAGCTGTCCGTTCACTGGACTCTTTGAAAGATACTGCAGTATTAATGAGTGCTGAAAAAATATCCTGAAAAATATTTCCACAGCATCCTGCTCAAATCTATGATTTCCAAGACTTTTGAAACTCCAAAATATATATACTAACTGCGGATGAACTGGGAGGATTAGCTATTCAGCGAATCTTGTCTCTCCATCTTTCAAAATACCCAGTGCATATAAAGGTGAACAGGTAAACCGACAAGCTGAATTTTATTGGTAAAACTAAGTGAGTTTAGGAAACAGCCCCTGGAGTCAAATTATGGAAATCCTTCATAGTTGGAGATCTTCGAAAACTTGGGAATTTCCACTAATATTTTGATTTTTTCTCACTACCGTGGTTTCGTTGAAAATCAACATCAGCGGATGACACATCGATCAACGCCATTATCTGATGATGTTTTTCGCGCTAATAAATAAAAATATTGGCGGAAATTAAAAAGTTTCTGATTTTTCTACTTATCCAAATAAGTGAGTTTAGATCAGGGTTCGGTTAACTTTTTTATTCAGGGCCCTGGGGAAAGTGTTTACCGGATGGTTCAAGATCAGATGTTACATTCGTTTTGAATTAGATTCAATTTTCGCGATAAGAAGAATTTTTGTTCTACGAATTTGAGCGACCTTTTTCCGCAGCCAAGTGTTTTAAGGTGTAATTTCACCTCTGTTTCTTTACAGCCACTGGAGAGGAGTGACTCCAACGACCCAAGGAGCCTCAAAAGGGTTTTTCTTACAAAAACGAACATCACCTGCAATGACGGGTCGCCGGCTGGGTGAGTCCTACTAAAACCTCCCTCCAATCAAGTAATCTTGAATCGAAAGAATGCGACAGAGTTCTCGTGAAAGTTATATTTTGGAATTACGATTACTTTCGTCAACTCGAGAGCTTGAATTGACCACTTTGGCTGATGGTCATGATTATTCTGGTTCACTGCGTTTAATGTTTTGGTCAATAACCCTTGGAAATTTCGCTTACCACCTGCTGGGTATCCGTTATGGTATGCAACCCACAGGACTGTTACGTCTGTACGACTGGGGAGGAGTGGGAGGAGGGACTTGGCGCAAAGAGTGGCTTGGAACAAGGATTGCAACTTCCTTCCGTCTGGTTATACACTAGGTGCCATGGTCGTCAGAAAATGAATCTCACTTCAAAGATCTTATTTAACTGCCAGTTCTCGTCTTCATCTATGCAGTATTAGAATTAAACATTTTCCAGCTTGCAGGTTTCACCTCATCATTGTTTCTCCTCGGATCCCAAATTTCACTCAACGTTTCTCACTAAATAGCCAGAGTTAGTGCGAGCTGTGATATGATATTCCCCACTGCTGCAAGCAACATGGAAATGTCTCGTCCAAATGATTATTTCCGTGATTAAGGAACAATCCTTTGCCTAAAAAAGTTGACCTTGTGTCGTACAAACAAATACTTCTACTGCTACCGCAATGATTTTCATAAATAATTGTCTATGAGTAATTATTTCTTCAAATTAATAGCAGGAAATTGATCTTGCGATACGAATGGGAAGGATATGAGGTGTTGATTTAATATAAGGGTTGTTTCTCAATAGGTTTTTACTCTCGCCGCTGTTTCTCGGTATTTAGATGGACTACTTAGAGTGTTTTGATAGTTCCAGGACGTTGTAATGATGTTGATCATGCGCTCGTTTGTAAAAGCTCTGATGGAGACTCATTATTCTCTATATATTTGGTTTGATGGCACATATAATCGATTTTGCGGCAAACAAAAGTAATAAAGTCTATGTAATGTAAATGTGTATTTCAAGCACAAGCGTATGATCCAGTAAACATTTTATCGGTGTCACCCAAACACAAATGCATTAGTGATTTAAAAAAAACCGACATTAATATCGTAATACAACGGTATCGAGAACGATAATAGGAAAAAAATAGCTTTTTTCGTAATATCAACTGATTAAATTGTGTGTAGCACAAATATACCTGTTGAAAATCTCAATTTTAGTCATTGCCATTTCGATGAACTGTTTCAACATTCACGGCCTCCGGTAATCATCGTAAAACTTACGTGTATGGTAAGCGTTCATTAGTGGAAAGCTAAAGGAGCACTTAAGCGCCAAGCTCGATTTTCGACTGACTTAACCATGTTTTCAAGAAGACTTGACATTTTCCGAGTGCCTTAGAAATATTTTATGATATTTAATTACTCATAATGGGACTTGAGAGAGAGAGCGAGAGAAAAGGAGGAAGGAAGCGATTCTCGCAGCTAACGATTACTTCTCGAGGCGCGTTGTTGCTGTTGAAACCCATGAAATAACTACGAAGTCGTGTCACGAATCGGGGAAGTTGGTAAGGTGTACCTGTTGCTGCAAAATTGAAGAGAAAAATTGATCGAGGCCGGAAGAGGGGGAGAGAAAGAGGGACCTCCAAGAGCGAGCGACCTTTCAAGATCAACTGGTGGGCGAGGTAGGAGGACGAGGCGAGAATATTTTATTTGTTCGCCATCGACCGGATCGAAGCAGGGGAGAGATTAGAAAGCTTTCACTCCCACTTCAACCCCGTCACGATCATAACTCCTCCTATTCCCGAAGCGAGATCCGCACCGAATACCTTATGAATATTGATCCTATCCACCCATTTATCCGAGGAACTCGAGCAGCACGAATTTGATTGTGCCAAAAGGAGCGTTTAAGGTTATCCGGGCCATAAAAAAAAATAAAAAAATCCGTATTTTTGAGTGAGGCCGTTGCACGGCGGAGTTACTCGGCACGTTCATTTTTCGACACTTTTAAAAACTTAACGATAAACTACCGAATAATGTTCATAAATGATAGGAAACTGGAGAAGGATATGATAATCTGATTTTCTTAATTTTTACCGACGTATCCATCATTCCTTCGAGATGCATACCATGCGGGCCGTTAAGATCATTCTATTTAACAGTAAATGCGTTCCATACTGGTTTATAAATGAAATTAAAACCGTTTCATTATTTTCCATGTAGTAGTCTAAATAACATACGCTATTCACTGAACCACAGCTTCCGTTTTAGGATCACTGTAATAAAAGCGATTGTTACAGTAAACCAGTCGTTGACACTTAGCTAAGTCTAGATTTCGGCGCTTTTCATCATTACGTTCTTGGCGACTCCTTCTCACTATCCATATTTAATACTGCAAGGAATGGGGGCAAGAAGGACGAGGTTTTATAGTAAGTGAAATTGAAAAGAGCCAAATACTTAAAGCTTCAGAAGCAGTAAGAGGGTCGGGACGTGTCATTCTACCTCTCTTATATTATAACTTCGTGAATAATGAAAGAAAGCAGACATTTCCCCCATCCAGGATATCCGTAAAAATGAGGTATTGCTTATTTTAATTGAAAAAAGGGTTACGTCTCTAATTAAAATTCAAGAGAAGATGGTTTCAGATCGGGAAAAAAAATTGCCAATTCCGCGGTGTGAGAGAAAGATAGCTCATTTAAATCAATCAATGACTGAAATGTGACCTTCTCTTTAAATGTGCAGAGTAATATGTGGAAAAATTTGATTTAACTAAGTGTAAATTCAATTCATGGATAGTATTCACGTGTTCGATCAATATTTCTGGAGAAAATACCTTGAAACATTTTCTCAAAAAGAACCTTACTTTTTCACAATGAGACAAGGAAATGATGTGTATGGAAGTATTATTTGAAGTGGTTTAGTGACAGGTATGGCACACCATAGAAAGGACATACTGAGTGTCCTGATGAAGTCAATTGTTTGACAAAACATGTCGTGCTGTGATAAAACCTCCTGTGAAACTGACAAAGTTTCATTTACCTACAACTACTGAGCATCCTTTCGTCAGCCTCCAGAGCTTAGTGGTGCAATCAAAATATCATCTTCTGCACACGTGTGGGAGGCTCTTAAGAATTTTCTCATGACTCATGAGTGACGAAATTGCATTATTCCACATATGTATGTGTGCGACTTATACCTGCCATGTTATTTTTGCAAACTCATCACAATGATTGTTTTTTCAATTGAGTTTAGTGGAAAAGAACAAACTTGGGTTAACTTCAGGGCATTGGATTCTAAACCCATCTAGGCCATGAAAATTGTTGACCCACCTAGGAGGGAGATAATGAATTTTCCCGAGTTGATATATCAGCCAAGATAACACCTCAAACTAATAACTGTATGTCCGGTCCCTAATGTACTGCGATTACAGTAATTAATAATTAACAGACCTTTTAATTCTAAATGTTTTTAATAATAATGTAATTTTTAGTATATGGGATTTTAAAGTAGAGAAGAAAGATTAAGTTTTGCTTAAAAATATCTATAGTATTTGTGACACTAAAATACAGTAAAAATAGTTTTATATCTTAAAAGAAAATATTCCAATGGGCTATACTACTGCTTCATTTCCAACTTAAATATTCTTTTATAGTTTCGTTTCAATTCCAAAACTATTACAAACCAGTTGGCATCACACAAGGTAATTCATTGTGCAGTCATTTATAAATGTAAAAACCTCAACAAATTCTGACTCCTCCATATGAGAAGAAACCCTTTTACCTTGTTTACTGAAGTATAGCATAAACCAGGTTCCTGCCAATGTGGCTCTAGATATACAAAAACAGGACTTTTACCAGCAATAATTCCTGTACTAATTAAAGTAACTTCTTTTTCAGTTTTTACATTAGAAAATCACGAGGGAGCAAGGAGTGGATTGTCTTTCTTGAAGGTAATAATTACCATCATCATTATTTTAATATAATTCTAATCTGGATTTTCCAGTGAAATGTTAAATTAGATCATGTGAATTCCATATTTCATGCTTGATAATAGATTGTTTATTTTCAATGGGTAGTGTTGAAGAGGTGATAAGGACAAAATACAGTTAGCTAAAGAACAGTCTCCACTGACTTTAAGAAAGTTGTGTACATTAATGATTACAGTGAAATTAAAACCTTGATTAATGAGATTCATTAACAGGAAGTAAGTCTTAAAAACAGAATCTACTCTGAAAATTTCTGAAAATGTTTTCACAGAACAAATTTGGTAGTTTTGGACATGACTTCACAGAGGCATCAGATATCCATTTTGAAATGATTAAAACATTGTACTATTCCACAGGTTTATTTACACACAAATATTATAAAACACGCATGCATCTAAATAAACCTGTGGAATAGTACCAAGTTGTAATAATTTCAAAATGGTTTCTACAGAAACTGATGAAATTGATTTACTTAATGTGATAGAATCACAGACTAATGACAATCTAAGAAATTCAGCAGATGAACAGAGTGGAGTAGAATGTGATGGTTTGTAAACACCTGTGCCTTCACAAGTTTTATGTTTCTTCATCCTAAAAAAATTACCAAAATAAAGAGAGATAATGATTTTTATGAAAAAGTTGTGGAATTAGTGGTTTCTTTCAACGTTAGGAAATATCAGAAAAAAAACTTAACATTTGAAATACATATGTGTGTTTCTTGACATAGCTTGTAGTGATGCTGGGCAAGGTATCATTGTGTTATATAACTTTTAATTGTATTTGTTTAGCCATTTATCTCCATTTCTAGTCTACAACCTGTGAGAGTCTAATGCTCTATAATAAATTTAGTCTTACGTATTTATGCTTTTTGTTTATTTCTTAAATAAATGGTATGGTTAGTTGCTTCAACTTCTCTTAAGGCCAACAAAACTAAAAGCATATGCTTAAAATTTATTAATATGCAACATGTTCTGTTTTTAACCTGCCTAAAAAGAAAAACCTGCTTAAGCCAAAAATGTAGCATGGTCTCTTGTGATTTCACATTACACAGGTTTTACTGCATGTAGATTGCTGTTATATTTTTTATTAATTTTGATGTCACTGATTTTGTCTCGTAGATAAATGATCATTTTTCTAGTAAGAAGAACATGAGTGATTAGTTGGAATAGCATGTCCTCTTTACAGCCTGGCACTTTCAAAATATAGAACTAGAAATATAGAATATAAACATAAATTTATCTGGTTGTTGTTACCTAAGTTGGATCTTATTGTCTAGTACTACAATAATGGTTCCTATAAATAAGATAATAATATTAGATTTCTAGAAAAATATGGTATAAATTATGATTAATTGTTGAACTAAGAAAGAACGTAAACAACATAGTTAATTATTTTGACAGTATGAAGGGCTGAGTGGAATATATAAAAATACAGGACCTATGTAGCTGGCCACACAGGCTGTGTAGCCTTTTGGCGCACTTTTTAGCCACTTTCTCTGTGATTATTATTATAAAAACGACCTTATTGAAAAACTTTTGACCAGATTAAGCCAAAAAAGAAAAGAAAAAATTCCAGACACATAATAATTTCTGTGGACTCGAACATTACTTTTTATTTGACAAAACCATGTTATTAATGTCTTATTATCATGTTATCATTCCTGAATTCATGTTTTAGATTGTGTTATGAAAAAATTACTAGTGATATCACAATTGATAGGTGGTAGAATGCACAGAATAACTTTTGCCAAGTGCACATACCATATTTATGGAACCTATTTTCATAGCTAATTTTAAAATTTTAATTTCTTTTATAGGGGGATGGTATTGTTATGATCAAATGAGTTGCCAGAACAGATGGTTGAGGTTGAAATACTTCATGACATCTAAACAGTGGGCCGAAACAAGAAATGGTGAGAAAAATGTTTATGTATAACATCGATTTATATGAAATGGAATAATCCAGTTTCAATAGTGACTCAGAATTATAATCCCAATGCTGTGATGATGTAATATAATAGCCAACATTTTTCAGTGGGTGGTATTTTGTCTCAAAACCCAGAAGAAAATCCTTATTGGTGGAATGCAAATCATATGTGAGTAGTTCTGGATTGGTCTACAATGAAATGATACAGTTGACATAATTGCATCCTCAATACATTCAATTTGTTCCTCATATTGCTTCTCTAGATTTGTTCCTTACTGCTCAAGTGATTCATGGAGTGGAACGAGACCTCAGCCTCACCGATGGTCTCATCAAAGTGATAGCACTGTGAAATATGCTTTTATGGGCTCATTCATAGTGCAGGAAGTTATAAGGGATCTTCTACCCTTAGGACTTGCCCAAGCAAACTCACTTCTCTTGGCTGGAAGCAGGTATTAAAAAATTATTTGTAAATGGATTAATTAGAATAGTGCCATTATTGGCAATACCTATGCCAAATTAATTACTTAAATTATTTACACATATGTTCTCTGGCTTTTAAGAGGAGTAATATTTTGTCATTAGGATAGATTTATTTTATTCAGAAATGATAATATCATCTCTTATGTGGCAAAATTAAACTTACACCTGGCATGCATGGTATTAGATGTACTTAGTTTATCCTTAAATACATAATTTTTTTAAAGTATTTTTTTATGATACATACAGTTTCTCTCCCTAGTAGTGTTTAAGAGAGAAGGCATTCAGTAACCTGGAAAATTTTTTTTAGTGCTGGAGGAACTGGTGTCATTGTAAATCTTGACCGAGTTGCAGATAGTTTAGCTGAGCTTGGATATGGTAACATTAAAGTTCGTGGTCTTGCTGATTCAGGATGGTTTTTGGACAATGCACCATATACTTCAATCTCTTCCACACCATCTTCATCAACTTTCACATCCTCATGGCTAATGACCTCTCCGGCACAGGCTGTGAGGAAAGGAGTGGAACTGTGGAGGGGCAAGGTGCCAGAGAGGTGCCGTCAAGATTATCCTGAGGAAGTCTGGAGGTGCTATTTTGGCTATCGAGTGTATCCAACCCTTAAAGGTATGCCATGAGAAATCCTTAACCTATGGAAACCATTGAGTTCCAGTGTATTTTTTTCAATAAAAAGTATTTTTACCTTTTGGTTGCAAAGGAACATCTTTTGTAGAGACATGTACTCAATAAAAAGTAATATTTTTTTTTAAATATTTAAAATTATAGCCCCTGAAACTGACATTGAGACAAGAGACAACTAGTAGTGATATTTAAATAGTGATCTTAAATAATGTGACTTATCATGTGCCAAATTAAATAGTAATAATTGAGTATGGATATTTTTGTGATAGACAAAAGTGAACCTCGTTCACTAATTACAGAAAATCATTTGAGATGAGACAAGTAATGGTAATTCAAAATGGCAACAGATATTAGCCATGCAGTCTATTAAATTTGAAAAATGTGTGAGTAACAGTTCACATGCAGCTTTTCAGTACTATTTTTATATAAATATCATTCTCACTTTGATGCTTCAGTACTATGTTTTGGGCTAAAACATTTGATAGAAAGTATATTAGAAAACTTACCTCCAACTTGGGGTAGTTCTTCATTTACGTATTTTAGTTTTTGATGCAACAACACTGTTGTATACAGGTTTTCAGTGTATACATTATGAAATTCTAGTTATTTGCATATTAAAAAATTGCATTATCTTTTTTAGCTCCTCTCTTCGTTTTTCAATGGCTGTTTGATGAAGCTCAAATGATTGCAGATAATGTTGGTCCTCCTGTCTCAAAGGAGCAGTGGAATTACATTCATCGCACAGGTGACAACTTGAGAAAAACATTTGCAAATGTCACGTTAGTACTTTATGCCTATTATT
The DNA here is from genome assembly GCA_011762765.2 of Rhinocypha anisoptera. Classification (NCBI taxonomy): domain Eukaryota; kingdom Metazoa; phylum Arthropoda; class Insecta; order Odonata; family Chlorocyphidae; genus Rhinocypha; species Rhinocypha anisoptera. The sequence continues at coordinate 2,786,001 of WURS02000019.1, forward strand.
CATAAATATTAATTACAATTAATGCTAATTATTATTTTATTACTACTCATAACAAGAATTTTATAGTTTTATATTGTAGTAACTGATAATTTTAAGTGTTTTTAAAAATGTTCGTCAGTTTTAAAAATATCTTTTAAAATATTATCATTATTTTCACCGGCATTAAGATTTGACTGGTGACATTGGTTATAGTTTAAGTAAATAATTCATATTTTACAATGCTCCTATAATGTTCAGAAAATGTGTAACTAGTGCTTGGTGGTCAAAAAATGAATGCAGGGTTGCAATTCAGTAAGCTTTTTGTATGAAAAATTTGACGAGGTTATTTTGTGTCATCATTTTTCTGTCATCTACTTTCAATTTTTTGTTTTGTTAAGCATTACAATTGAGGTTTAGGCTACTATAAACTCTGTTCAATAGAAAGATAGCTGTGATTTGCCACATGAAAGATGGTTTTGATTGACAATAGCGGAGACAACAAGATAGCTATTGTAACCTTGCATGTAAATTCCTATTAGGGTAGTTGGTTGATGGCTAATTTCCCTACACTGACCTAAGTTGTTGAGTACAAAAAATATTTCATTTGGAAAACATGTATGTATATATATATATATATATATATACACACACACACTCTTTCACTCCAGTTACTTTTTTATCACTAGAGCAATTTGCCTTCCTCTTGAAAATATCCAGTCATTTCAATGAGTACATTGACCCACCATAAAACTATTGTTTAAAAAATGATGCCTTATGATGGCATAAAAAATGTGAATATGGACAAGACATTACAGTAAAAAAAATATGCCACTTTCTCTGCCTCTTACTTTGTTCTATTGATATATAAATTTAAAATTACTCTCAAGTCTGCCATAAGCAAGATATAACAATTTTTAGTTTAATTTTTAGTGTAGATAAGTGACTAGAATCATTCCCTGATAACCTATGTCATAAATTTAAATGGACTTTTAAACCGACATGAAACTTTATAAAATATGCTCCTATATAAAAATGTTTTCAGCTCCATACAGTGCAAATGTGAGTTACTGCTGTAACATACACTTTATGTTACAAAATATTTCATTTAGATTTTCATTTTGTCTTCTGAATGAAAACTTAGCACAGACAGACATTTTTGTAACTAGTAAAACATTAATATGTAGCTACCTTTCATCTTTTAAAAAAATTCTTTCAGCAACCTTAAACAAACAAACAGATCTACTACAAACAACAGTTGACTTAGTACCTATGACCATGAAGTTAAAAGTTTTCTTGAAGTTGTGATAACAAGCAGCAGTAACAGTTACTTTGTCAATTATAATTAGCCTCAATTGATAGCTATATTATAGCTTATATAAGTAAGCTTTTATTATGCTTTTTTGGAACCCAATTATTACTGGAATAACCATAATAATGGCTTGCTGTATCAGGTGTCTGAAAGGAAATCATTTTAGATTTCTACTCACCAGTGAATTCTGCATTCACAGGGGTCTTTTTGCAGCTTCATGCATATCACACACAGTTCTAACCAAGAGAGACTGGCAAACCATTCGCCTTGGAAACATCTCCTTGCCTCAGACGCTTCACTGCTGGGAAATGCAACAAGTTCATAACAACAAAATCAAGCATGCTGATACAAAGAAATCTCACCACCCACATCGTTATGGAACATCAGCTCAGCATCATTCTCATCATGGCAATCACCAGAAGCATGGTCACAGTGGGCACGGTGGTGAATACATGCAGAGGTCCCCAGAGAGGGAAATGGGTTTGGACGAGAGTAGTGGAGTCACTCTAGACGGAGGAGGATGGAATCAAGAGTTCTCACACATGACTCATGTGAGAAAGAAGAATGTGGCTACAGAACTTAAGTGGAGGCAAGAAAGTAGCCAGGCAAGGAATCCTCTTCTGAGTTACACGGGGAACAAAGACATAACCATGCCAACCTGGAATCCCATAATTTATGCTGCAGGGGGAGAGAAGTAAGTGAGTTGATATAATTTCAAAGAAGATGCCTTTTAGGAGTTTTATGCCCCTTGCTCATGGTAAAATGTTCAAGTAAAATTTGTCTTAAAAACATTAAATCCCACGTGTTGGCCATCTTTGAGATGACTGTAAAAACTCTTGTACTTCATAGCTGCTTGTTGAGACTTCACCACATATATGCATACTTTTGATTTTTTTCCAAAAATAGTTATACCACTTTCATATTCCAATTACCTACCATCTTCATCAATATTTATTCATATTTTATTTTCATGTTAGTAGGTAGCATTATTGTATTAATATTTTCTCTCATTGGTCATTGTATAAAATGATTTTATGGAAATAGAACCAGCTCCATTTCATAAAATGTTTTATAAAGCTTGGTCTTTAGAAAAATTTTATCATGAGCAAGTACAGTTCTCTAAAATACAAATAATTTAATGAAACATTTTTATTGTAATAAATAGGCATTAGTCATATCATTAAAAATATTATTTATGAATTCATTCATATAAATGAAACCAGAATGAAACTTTGTATTATGTCATAAATTGATCCATATGCTTGAAAAATAATATTCTTCTTGGAATTGCTTTGGCGTTAATGGTCTAACATTTGCAACTGATTTCTCATACATTTTAGCACAACATTGCTGGGTAATGTGCCAGTTTCTTCAACTGTGAAGTATGCCAAGAACATCATCAAATCCAGCATGAATAGGACACCTGCATCTGTTTCTGCATTCCACTCCCCACCCTCTCACCAGCCTGTATTATCCTCTTCATCAGCGATTGCCCTCGATGACAGGTCTCCCTCGGGAGAGGAGAGGGGTGACGTGGTGGTAGAGAGGGGGGGAAAGGGCAGAAGGGAAGGTGGACTGCACGAGAAGAGGGGAAAAAGGAGACGGAGACGGAGGAGGAGGAGGAGGAAGAAGAAAGGGGAGGGGAAGGGAGAGGGGGAGGAGGAGGAGAAGGGGAGAGGTGGGCAGGAGGAGCGCAGGAGGGGGGAGGGCCGTGGAAGGAGGGGTGGCAGGATGCGGGGAGAAAGGGGAGAGGGCAGAAGGAGAGAGGGTGAGGATGGTCATGGCAGAGGTGAGAGGAGGAAAAAGGGTAAGGCAATAAATAATCTTAATTGGTGATGTAGCATTTATGAAATGTATTTTTTAAATACAATATATTCAGCTATTAAATATGAAAACATGGCATGAAATAAAATATTATCTCAAGCACCTGTTTCCTGCCAAAGATGTAATGTAAGGGTAGTACTTCCTTTTAGCACTTATATTTTTTCTACTATATAACACTGAATTTTTTTCCATTGGTAACTAGCCCCTTCTGACTTCATGTTGTACCCTTATATAAGTGAAGTCAAGGTAATAGAGATGGTTGTAGAAGATTCATCTTGTGGTTTCCTTAATTTTTTTCTATTTGATATTATTTTCAAGATCATATATATTTTAAACAATCAAATTAAAATAATGATAGAGTAATTAGCTTTCATATTTTGTTTTCAGGGATAATTATTATAACATGTTCAAAATTTTAAAAGATGAATGGTTGACTTTCATTTTAAATATATGACTCAAATATTATCTTTTATCAAGATAAATGATTTTTCCAAGTGTTTGAAAGTTTAGAAAGTAATCAACCTCTCTTCATTGTTTGAAAGTTAAAATTTATCTTACAAAGGTATTATTGATTATGATGTCAGAGAGATCACCTGTAAGGGGGGGTTATTACTTGTGCTTTGAGGTTTAGACATGTTAGGATCTCTATGCATTGGTATCTTGTATAGGTACATAAAAAAAGTGTGTATGTTATTTTGATTTCTCCAAGATGAATAACCCCAGAGTTTAAATTAACTTTTTCCATATTTCAGCTGGTAAGGGAGCAAAAAGAATCAAAAGGTCTGAGTCTTTGAGTGCGAAGTTACATCACATGCCCCAAGAAGGACATGGGAAGGTGAGCAGATCAAGAGCTGGTGATTCAAGGGAAGTGTGGAGGACAGAAAGTCAATGCCCCCAGAGATTAGTGGAGAGATGTAGTTGGCCTCAGTGTAATCACTCTTGTCCAAAGCTCCATAATCCTTTAACAGGTGAGTTATATATAGACTATACAATGAATAAAAGTGGATTCATAATTTGAGTCACAATACAGATTTTACTGATGACTATAGTATCCAACATGCATATTTTTGGAATTCATAGTGTAATTAGATCAAATATGCTTACATTAATAATATTATAGGAAGGTAGCTACTACCATTGATCTAAATTGAGATATCTAGATTATTCATCATCATCACTACTTTTATCTGAAGAATGTTTGATTGCAGCCCTTCCTTTAATGCCTATTCAGTCTCATTTGGCTTAACCCCTGAAAAATTTTCTCTTTTACATCCTTTTTTTCTATTTATTACTATTGTTCCTTAGGGAGAGTCCTAACCATATGGTTATTCTACCAGGTATCTTTTCCCACATTACTTTTTCCACTTCGACCCTTTTACCTCCTACCCTTTTAACACCTCATTCCTCACTATCACCATCCATCCTTCAGGATTCACTTACAGTATTATTTTGAGGCTTCTGTCCTTTGATGGTCATGTATGCTATTGGTCTGTTCTTTTATGTTATAGCGCAGTAGCCTGGGCTCACAATATTACAGTTTATGGAAAATCCTGAATATTAAATGTCCAGTAAGATTTATCCGTCCAAGATTAATCAATGTCTTACTCTGCCCTTAGCTTCCCTCTTCCAGATAGTGAGATTTTAATTTTCTTCCTTTTTGTGATCAGTTTCCTATAAGACTTGGTCTAATTCATTCAGGGATTCTTTCAGTTATTCTAGGTACTATGACTCAAAGTCACTTACAAAATGAGGTATATTACCTCTTTTACGTTGATATATATAATACATTTATTTTGCTTCTTGTAACATCTCTTACAAGTTTATATTGAATAATATTGTAATTTTACTGGACTGCTTTATTTTTCCATCTATTTTTCCTCTGTGGTGTCACAGCTTTCTCGCTGTCCATAAATGCTATACATAATAGCTGATATACAAACGTTGAGAAGAAAATTCACAGCCAGCTGGTTTAGCCTAGGGGTAGCTTGTTTTCTGGCTAACCCAAATGTTGCTGGCTTGAGTCCCACCTAGGGCATGGCTGTTGTGTTTATTCATAAGAGATTTTTTTATGATATGAAGGAGTGCTAAATGACCATAGCCATTGATTCACCCTCTAAACATAAATACTACTACTACTGCTGCTATAAGAGATTTGGCATGCATCCATTAAAATTAGTAACCATACAAAACATAAAAATAGTTTTCTAAGAAAATAAATTGTAAAACATTGAGTGTAATTTCCACTAGCATTATTATATACTAGCCGACTTAGAATAAATGTATGCAATTGTAACTACATGTTTCAGACTTTCTCCTTAGGCTTTACTTAAATACAAATTGCTTTTTGGGCAATAATACCCTGATATGGAATATAAAATGGGGTTTTTCCAATTCTTATGGCTTATGAAACCATTTGAAACATTAATTTAGCTCCATTGGCCATACCAAACAACTCTTGATTAAACTAATAACCATTGTCACTTAGGTGTAAGTCCCACTGTCATTATAAAATATTTTTTTTTAAACCCAATAAATATTTTTTTATGGAAAATACATTATTTAGATTAACCTTGGAATTTTTGGTTTGGAAATTTATGAGTTATCTCCTCCCCTGGGTTTAGCTTTACTTAAATAAAATTTTGCCAAAAATATATTTTTATCTCAGAGAATAAGTACATGTGCAACTAATAAGATTCTATTCAAGCTTTTAATAGTATTATTTTGTATATGTTTAAAATTTATGAATAGACAATTGTTTAGAAAAAAAGATCAATTTTAAAATATATACTATTAACAGTAGATATTTTGAAATTATAGATCTATTTTTCTAAACAATTTAAAAATAAAAATTATAAAAAAGTAATTTCATTTTATATATAGCTCTTCACAGCTAGATGATCCAATCTCATAGGGCATATTTGATGCCTAAAAAACGACTGTCTTGTATCTTATTTCCTATTTCATATCAAAAGAAGAAATGAATGATGAAGGCAAATCTATAGTAATGAGTGATAGAGAAAGAAATCATTTCAAAGAATAATGTGAAAGTAAATGTATAGAATAGAAGAAGTAAACAAAACCACAGTAGGCAGGGACAGCAAACAGATAACATATGACTACAAATGAGGCATATAAATATTTGGACAATAATTAGCAAAATTAAAACAAAGCATGGTTCTAATAAAATGTCCTTGAAGAACTATCTTATAACATAGAGATAAAAAGATTTGAACATGGATTTATGTATCCTTAATTTACAAGGAAAGTTAAAGGATATAACTGGAAGGAACTGGTCCACTTGCAACTCACCATCTCATTAAGCCAATGGGTCAGTCCATTTAGCATAACATTGTCAATTTTGTTATGAACTGGGCACAACCGTTTTTTCTATAGAATGATGGTTTTTTTAAAAAATAACTCTTATATTTCCACAAAAGAATAAAGAGTTATAAGAGTTATTTTAAAAAAAAAAACCATCATTCTATCATGGATTTCCACCAAGTGACGGCCTCCACAGTGAACTTCGTTTTTTCTATGTTCATCTCATTATAGTTTATGCATCACCCAGAATTGTAGTAGATATCATATGAGATTTATTATTCCCAGAGTAACATAACATTAATCAATGTCATCTGACAAGAAATTAAAATAATGAAAAAACCATTATTGTGCCATGTAAATTATTTTTCAAAGAAAGAGGTCTAAATAATCTAAATAATTTCTTTTAAAAGTGTTTATATTTTAGTCTCATCTCATATGCATTCATTGCAACACTGGAAATAAAACAATCCTTTATGCAGTTATACGTATCTTCAAAAGAAAGCAGAAACTAATTATTGACTGTGTAAAATATTCTGTTTTCATAAGCAAAGAATAGCCACATACATACATTTCTCAAAAGTATCACAGTAATTTTAATAACTTATTATTTTTATCAAAAATTTTTTAAATATATTCATAGCTAAATCTTTGTCAAATGCGATGTAAATATTTTTCTTTGTCTTTGACTGTGGTTGCAAAGAAAGGTCTTATGATTTGAGTTAGAGTAGAAAATATCTTTTTCATCACACTGAATGTCCTAATTATGGATAAAGTAATTTTCAATTCACAGAATGGCAGAAATCAAAGAAAAATGTTATTTTCTAAGAATAGATTGGTAAAAGTGTTTACCTACAAATTACATGCCTTATATTTAATTAGGAGATAAATAGGAATAAAATCAGTGGACACCAAAAGAAACAATAACATTTAATAAGTCTCTGACAGGCATTCTTTGGGCAAACACATAGATTGTGGATGTACATTTAATTGACAAGGTTATAAAGAATAATATGAATCTTTTAGAGCAAAATATTAAATAATTGTAATTTGTTTACAAATAAGTGAGAATTCTGTATTAAATATTGAAAAAAAATATCAAATCAAATGAAATAAAATTAAAGGAGAGGGAATTTCTGACTATGAGTATTTTATGAGATAGTTGAGTTGCCTGAAGTTTAGATTGATTGCTGTAAAGAATCTATTTTCACATATTTTTTTCACAGTTAACTCAGTAACACAAATATTTTTTTACCTTAATAGTAACAAAGGCTGGTCATTTAGTCCCATACTCTTCATTTTTAGAAAATAAAGAAAAATCATAATGATGATACAAACTTTAGCCTGAAAATATCTCACAAAGTAATTTGGTTACTTCATGTTTGTAGAACAATAGCTCTTTCCCTGACAGTTTCTGGGCCAGGAAGGTCTCTCAATATATTTCCCAAGCACTTATAAGACTACTCATTCTCATATGGATTACACTCATGATCATGGAATAAAGAGTCTTCCGCCATTTGTGGCTCTTCTTGAAAAGAAACAAATAATATTCTGGAAGAAATTGGTTCTGATGTATATAAGTTACATAGGTACACTAATTCATCCCATCCTGGCATAATGAGAGCACTTTTGAAAATTATAATATCGCCAGTTGCAGATATGCACTAAAAACACCACAGTATTCAACCCGAATGTTGTTATATTAAGTGACGGTAGAGCTCACCTAGTACCAAGCCCACAGCATGCAGAAATTCAACATAAGGATAGAGGGGACATTTCCTTTCCCTGTGTGGCCTATGGTTTCCAACAAAGATGTGGTACCCAAAAAATCACTCAGCTTTGGTTTAGCTGGAGGTGTCTGGAGTCGTCACAGGGTCTCGAACCTGGGACAGACAGCTATTATCACAATGTTAGGCTCACAAGATCTCATATGGCCATTACTATATGATGAGGGAAATTCTTTATCAAAAATAAATAATACTAAAAAAAATATAATTGCTTGAATATTTTTTTATGGTTCCTTAGTGGTTGTAGCATTTTTGTATCAACTGGGGGTACTGAGTTCAACTTTGGGTTAACACCTTCAGTTAATCTTAACCATCATCCAAAAGGAATTTCTGGATGTTAGAACTTCATTAGAATCTGAAATGAAATGCTACTTGTCAATATGTGGGTGTACTTTGTTATACATTCAATATCTAAATACTACTTTCTCTTTCTACTTTGTTGTTACACCAATTTTATTGTTGAAATATGAACTTAAGGTCTCCTGTCTAAGTTGTCAAGGTACTAGCCCTGGTTTTTTCATTGTTGGGCATTTATTTATTTTATTTTGTTGCAACCATATTTTCAATATGATAGATGTCTATGTATTTACACTTCTTGAAAGAAGAAAGCTTAATTCATCATTTAAATTTCTATTTAGGTGAAGAAATGGATTTCATTGAACTTCTCAAGTCATTTGGACTTGATATGATGAGTGTTGCAAATGCCCTGGGCATAGACATTCATACACTCAACAACATGGACCATGATGAACTACTTAACCTGCTTACACAACAGTCAAACTGATGATTCAACTTCAGCCAAGCTATTCATCAATCATTATTCATAGAGAATAATTTCTCTTGATTGTACTTGAGCATTAATACCAATAATATATCATCTTGTGGAGTTTAAATTATCACATAATTAACCTTGTCATTTTAATAAGTAGTGAATTAGTGACAATTTACAAATACAATTTTGACATGATAAGAATTAGGAGTGTATTAAAAATCCTAATTTAACTTTACAACTAGACATAAAATGGAAACTTAGAAATGAATGTGAATTGAATCCTTAAGTTTCCTTTTGAGCATATGTAACCATCTCAAATCTGTTCAGTTCTAATTTAGCAGAATTTTATTATAAAGTTTTTGGTGTAATGACGTAAGTTAATGACTGACAGAGTAAGTATATTTTTAATTCAATATTCATTCATTGGCAAAAAATGTGGTCTTATTTAAGCTCACCCCATAAAATAATGATAATAAAATAAGTACTGTAACTTCAAAGGATCTGAGAAAAATGTACCAAAAACTTTTCACATACAAATTCTATTCCATTGTACTCAATTCTCTACAAAGAAAGATCACATGAGCCCCATGATACAGTCAAAGATGAAAATTTATCTTTCCTGTAACCACTTCTATAGGTTTTTAACTTCATTCAGAGATAATTTAAACCAATTAAGTGATATTAGTCAAGGGTCCATTTCTGAAATGTACAAGCCAATATGCCATCATATAGACTTTCAAAGATTTATATCCTGTTAATATTTTTCTGTGAAATTAGACAAATTCTGTAATGGTCTATTCTCATTAGAAGGCTCACTATGAGGAAACTACCTACTTACTAGGAAGTTCAGATTGACTTGTAGATTTGAGAAATAGACCAGGAAGTGTGACCAATGCCTATACTAATAAGGCTAATTATAGAGAATATTCTGTTGCTTTTAAATCCTAAACATTCTTAACATCACTTTCATAATAAGCATTAACTTTGTATTTTACTAATGCTAAACACTTTGAAACCAAAGTTCAAAAAGCTATCCAAAATATTTATACAATATTCTATGTCAATGTAACAATGATAAAATATTATAAGTACATAATTTCACACCAGGTTATTTATGGAATTTAAATTTCAAGTATTATTTGTAACATAGAGTTCAAAAATTCATTTTAGTGCCACATTTTGTAAATATTTTTCTCTTCTCAGACTTTCCCTTAATGCCAATACTTCACATTAATCTAATAACTGATTATTTATATATATGTGATTAATTTATATAAAGTATTGCTGCAATTGAAAAATTGCAAATGAACTACCTCTAAATGTACAATCATTCAAAATGTCTGTGGTTGTGTATTAAAAGATTAATTAATTTTAGAAATATTGATGATGATGTTTTTTATGAATGACCAGAAATGTTTATAATTTTTGTACCTATGCCGTATCAAATTAGGCACTTTACATACTCACTTATTATACACTATTCATTAGAGTTGTGAAACATTTTGATATTTAAAATTTATTGATGTTTCATGGTAACACAATTCTTGGACTATCAAATTTATATAGAATAGGTACCCTGACTGCTTCAAAGTCATTCAGAAGCTTGAAATACACTTAACGTACCTCAACTTTAAATGATCAGTAATCTGTTACCTATGTTGTTCAATTATCTAAACAAATCTTCAAGAATAAACAATGCAAATAAGTTATAGATTTGTTTATGGTAAAGGAAATTTATCCATGGAATTAAATTTTATTGAAAATTAAATGTTGTTGTGTATAGCTGTAATGTGCACAAAGATGTTTATTTCCCTGTATCTTTTTCTTATGGATTTTATGAATTGGATCATGGTGAATTCAAAGTGAAGGAAGTGTATCAGTTTGAAAATTGATGGACATACTGATGACCTTTTTTTTAACTTAACTGGATATGATCACAATTATCCATGGTTATACTCAACCAACCTTTACTTAATAAAATATTGATTCATTGCATATTGTCTAAGGCAGATTAAGAAATATATTTCAAATTTTAACTTTGAATGACAACTAATATTGACTGACACTGCATAAACATATTTCAGTCTAATTTTTTTAAATCAGAAAGGATTGTTAGTTATTACATTCAAAACTTCTTATACATCCATCAAATGAGGTACACTTCATCTAAAATATTTTAAAGTGTATTATTTAACATTAATTATATATGAATAACCTGAGTTATAATTTTTGTACCCATAAAAGAAAATGCACCGATATTAACTTACCTATAGGATTTCACAGGTTATGTAGTAGAGGAAAATTGGAAGATTTTTAATTATTGTGTTATTCTTACCTCAGTTCTCCACCATTGTTTTTTTTGTAGAACTAACAGACTCAGTCATCTTATAGCAAAATTCAAAAATATCAAATGGTATATTTTATATTTATATAAATTGACAAAAAGATGCAAGTTGACCATCACCGATAAAAATGTAAACAATGTTTGAGCAATGTCATGATTAAGTTAAAGGTAATAGTTTTGTAGAAGAAAATGGATATCATGGGAAATATTTATATGTACACCTTTTGAATACATTAGAAGCACAACAATAAAAATTAAATATATTTATAAACTTTTATAATAAATTTGTCTTTTTATTTATTTTTCTCCTATAGTTATCTCATTGATAATATCCATATAATTTGGTTATAACAGATACTCTGATGTGCTTTTGTTTCCACTTGTAATATACATTTTCATTATTCTGCACAATGCATCTGTTTGTCTCTCATTTGCATAAAAATATATCCCTTTGGTCTAATCATGAAACCTATGATAACATTTTAACTAGAACATTGTTTCCACTAACCAGGGTTTCAAGCAATGAGATTAAATTCCTTTACTAATACCAACAAAAAGACAAAATTTATGATGACCAGTGTAATTAGTGACATTATAACAAAATCTGATTTGAATAGGAAATTTTGCATGTACGTTTTTAAATATAATTTTATCACTAACGATACGATTGGGACCTATGAAAAACTGATTGGTCATTGATGATTTACTTCTTCCTTTCATTATCTAGTTAATTTGTTGTTTGTGCTATTTTTATCTCGTGTATTTATCATTATTATAGCGTTATATGAGCATTATTGGTGAGAAATTTCACAAATTACTTTAGAAAATAGTAAACTTTTCAACATTTGTTTTCCTTTATGATACCATGAAATTTAAATATTTTTACGCACAAATATGTTATAAATAAAATCCAAGAGATATTCCCAGACACTGAGTGATAACTGAAAAACATTAACAGAATAAACTACGAGAGAAATTAGAAGTATAAACTTCCGACTCAAAGACTCTTTCTGTTCCTGAGACCTGTTTCTCAGGCCGACTGAAAAACCGAAACAAATAGTCGTTTCGCATGACGTCGAAAAACTCCTGTAAAATAGCCCAAAAACATCGCCAGTGATGAACTTGTGTTTCCGATACATTGACCTGGCTGCTACCTTAGACTAACATTCCGAAACAGGCTTTTTATCCTCCACAACGCTGCTGTTGGAGATGAGATTGGCGTTTGGACTCATTTTAAATCCGGATATAGCGTGTTGATATACAGTGCCAGGAAATAGCTCGCGTGATTTCGAAGAGTATCGGCGTTTCCGATGACTGATTCTGAACCCTTTAGAACCGTATTTTACGAATCCTCCTCGGAATTGCACGAAAAACCTCCGTCATTGCTGAGCGGAACATCAAGCGGAAATGTCCAGATTAAACTGGCAGTCGAAATCTTAAGAATTTGGGTAACGGGCAGAGCTGACTGTCGCTCAAATTTACCTTAAGTCAAGGAAATAATCACAAAGAGAGGAAATAAAAAGGGTGTTTTTTCCGATTTAGAGCAGTGCATCGGGTCTGAAAAGTCATCGAATTTCTCATACTTTGCATGAGCATGACTCCACTTTGAAGAACGTCGGATATCGATCCCCGTTACATTCAGACGAAAATGAAATGGCAAAGATTGTGTAAGATACATCGCGATTTCGCTATTTCAATGTTAGTTGGTTATTATGAAAGGGCTCAATAGGATCATTGGGAAAATTAAGAGTACTGGATTCGACGTGTAAGTTGTATGTACCTTTATGCCAAAGTTCAATCATTTGACATTGGAAACCTGGCGAGTATACATTGTTTTTAATGCGACAAGTAAAATCGTTAAGTATAGAATTTTTGAGGAAAACAGAATCAGGAATCATACAAACAAATTGTGGAAAAATAGCGTACTCCATTAACCGAATTGTGGGATCACGAATATTATATACATTTTGTCAATTCATAGGTTAATGTGCTTCCAACTTTAAAGTCCGAGGATCGCGGCTTCGAATCCTGCATCGAACATACACTGTAAATGGCTATCTCTGGACGAGATCCCGGTAGAGTAAAATTCCCTTAAAATTCTAAATGTTACCCGGAAGGATTATAATAACTTATAATAATACTTGATGAGAACAATAGATAATTGCTCGAGCCAAATATAGTGATGTCAAGAAAGTTAGAAGGAAGACATTGAAAGCAATTAAAATATAAAATAAATTGTATAATAGTTTATGAAAATAATAAATGAGCTTATGTTTACAATTATAAAAAAACGAGAAAATTTTAATAGAGTTGGAATAGTCGATTTGGGATAAAATAAAATGTCAGCACTGTTACTATCTCCGTATAAAAATAGATTCCAGGCCCCTCAATCCACGGATAAGTCAAGAATAAGAGTTTCTAACGTCAACGTCTAACGTCTAACGCCCTTTGAAACGGCCTACTTAATTAACCGAATGGACTCCAGTAAATTGGGGGAAGGAGTGTCGCGGATCCCCTGAGAAAATCGAGAAAGATCAAACTCTCTTGGAATTCTTTCCAATTTTTCCAATATCCCAGAGGCCTGAGCATTGTACATTCTTACACCTTTTCTTTCTTTTGAGCTTATTAAACTCTTAGAGCCTGTGAGTTTCAATACTCAAGTACGCATCCGAAACTCAGCCTTCGCCTCCACCCCCCTCCCCCCGCAGTAAAAGTATTCACACGGACAAAGGCTTCGCGCAGTGGGAGTTCCACCTCCGAAGCCGACGGTTCAATTCCCCACCCCATAACCGCGGCCGCACACAGCGCTGCCCCCCCCCCCCCT
>WURS02000019.1:2831663-2847255 GCA_011762765.2 Rhinocypha anisoptera
CCCCAACCTTCTGCCCGCCTTCCCTTGTCTTACCATTGGACATCTTACCCATTTACCCAACCCCCTTCCCCCCTTTTGAGTATAAACAGAACATAAATTGCTGAAACCCAGGTCATGAATAAATCTCTTGGAGGAGAAATTCACATAAGTTTTCTTCTCCAGCTGGAAAAATTTCACAGAATGAACCCTGGAACCTCACGGTTTGTACTGTACTTCCTATTATTACATATTGCTTCCTATTTGATATTTTAATTCAGTACATCATGCACATTATCTTGAGAACTTGAACACTTTTCTCACTCATCTGCTAAAATAAAGTTTTACCATAAAATATTTCCAAGGATTCAATAATAATAGAAATAAAAAACATTTGGTTTAATTCCAATTAATGTATTTTTCAGTTGAATTAAACCAAGTGTTTTTTTTATTTTGATCATGTCAATATTCCAATCAGGTTTACTCGCCCACAATTGATTTGATTCAATAATAATTTTAAAGAGCCAATGAGCTTTTGCTAGCAGATGCACTGGGTACTTCTCATACATGGAATTGAAATGGGAGATTTTTCACTTAGAGCAAGAAACTAAAAGAACTTATTTTTTTCTTGAAAAATATTTTCTGAGGTGCATTTGTTTAGCCCTTAAGCTAAATATGATTGGATCTTATTTCCTATAAATGACATATAAATTTAATAATTGAATATAATTATTGATAATTACAGTGGAATTATTATCCCTGGTAAAGCATGTAGCCACCAATATACATTTTCTAGGCCAGAGAAAGGAGTTAATATGAGTTCATACTTTCTAAAACTTTTTTAAAGATTTGAAATATTAGGAGTGTTCGAAAAGCAATGCACCACAATTTATTTCACTGAATGTACTGGTCTGGACTATACAACTTGGTTATTTCATTTTTGCAACCATCTGGTCTACAGACTATTTTTCTAGAAAGTTTCTTTCCATTTTTTTCTTTACAAGCCACAGTCCATTTTGGACTGCTCCAAAGCACAGTATAATAAGTGCAATGTGCTGATGGCTCAACTTACAACGTTACACACCAGATATGGAAGGTTCACACTAGACTGCCACAAAGTTCCAACTGTGCACCATTGTTTGGGTCAAAGAAATAATTTGTGATGCATTCATTTTGTAATACTTCGAATATATGATTTAACCTGACTTTATTTGGGGTTTTATGTTAATGATCATTGTAAACAAGCTAGAACATAGTAATTTATACTATTCCCAGCACTGATCATAACCAGTTGAAAAAAATGCATCCTCAAAGTGAAACACTTACCAAAAGCTTCCTTGAAAACATTCATAAGCATTGTGAAACCCAGAATACCTCTGGAATGAAACTACATTCATTATAAAAAATCACTCATTGTTATATACTGCAGGCAATTCTTACAAGATATGTGGTGCCCATAATCATTTAACTTCATTCTAGTACAAAGACATCACTGATTAATCAATGAAGGAATTTATTCCTATACCATACAAGCACAACAACATGTGACCCAGAATGTTTGGTTGAGATATATGTTTCTCTATAGTTTCTTAAACACATGGAATGCAGATTACTGCTTTGGCAGTCATCTGCATATTACCTTTCACTGAAACTAATAAAAAATTTCCAATAAATTTACAATTCTTTGCCACCTGAAGACTCAAAAATTTGTACATAGAAACCTATGGATACATCAGCACGCAATGCAGTTATAAAAACTATAGTCACCACGGCCTGTGGAATTACAATCTCAAACGGCACTCATTTTTTGTCAAAGCATAGTTATATATCAATAGGCAAACAAACTGCCTAAACTGTATGTGCATGCCAATAGCAGTTGACTGTCAATACCAGCTAAAGGCATACACAAACACACAACTGAATATACACTTCAATCAGAAGCGTAAGGTCATCATGTCACCAGAAGACAGCAATTTCAAACAGCCCCTCATTCACATTTCAAGTGATATAAAAACACTACAAACAATTCTACACAATTCCTTTTTCTTGTTTGTACATGGAAATTACATTGGATGAAATAAAATGGTTAACTACCAATGGCTCTTCAATCTCTGCTTTGCATATTGTACTGCAACAGCCATTTGCTGTACTTGGACGTATAAATAAGCAATTTCCAAAATGAAATTGAGATTTACATAGAAAACTCCCAAACTTGCATAAATAACCACAAAATACTAAGTCTAATTCCCCAACAATAATTGATCTTAAATCTTTTCAGTGCCAGCAGCTCATTCATACTCAAATGCAGACATTCATACGATAATTATTTCCATGATATGTGCAAGAAGATACTTCACTCTGGGAAAGGAATAATTTTTCCAAAAATTTTGTGCAATGTTGCATACATTATTATGCAGTGGTAAGCAATCGACATAGGTTGATGAATGTCAAAAATTTCACAGTAGAAGAAAATGAAAATAAATTATGACTAATTCTTAGTCCAAAATATTATTAACAAAAGACAACAAAGTTAAATGGATCATAATGTTATTCCTGGCAGAGCTCTTGAATTATAATCTATTTCAAGACAATTGCTTTCAATGCTATGATATTTAAAAATATATATTTATATATTTTTTTACAATGTTCTATCTCTTATTATAATCTTGAAGCCTTTGATCACTTGTTGTAATAAGCTGTGAAAATGTGCAACATAAAACCAAATACATTGTATAAAAAAGTTTAAACTGGCTGCTAAACCACAAAAGTTGAATCAATTGCAAATGCTTGTTCTTGGAACTTGTTTTTATGAAAATTTCATGGCAGGTCAATTTTTAATGAAACCAAGACATTTTCAGTCACTCCCTAATGTCAAACAGAAAGTCTCAGTAATATCAACTGAAACCTCTGCATGCAGCCAAAATCCATCCTATTATCAGATGAAACATCATTCTTGTGTACCAGTGCATGTTTGACCATTGTGGCTTGGGTACGTTAACACAGTTTCCAATAAAGCTTAAATGTTGTCAGAAGCAATGTGTTTCCTATGAAATATATGTATGGCAATGACTATGTTATGACAATCATTTTTCACAGGATTGTCTAACATGCTCTTATGTCTTCCTTCATACTGAAAAAGTATGAAACTGGTTAACTTAGAGTTAACTATAAGAACAAATAATCTCTGCTGTAAGCAGAGATGTATTCATCCAAATAAATCGAGGGTGAAAATATCTTCTCCTTATTCATAACCTTCTTCCAAACAAGCCAAACTATATTGCAAACATTTAAAAACACTAAGTTCTTGGGTGTTTAACTATACAATAATTAGTCTCAAATATCCACATATAGTATGCAGTGTCTTCCACAATTGTCTCCAATGATATCATAAATACCAATGAAACTATACAACTCAATGTTTCTTTAATATGCATTAAAAAAATCAAAGAGGAGTAGTTGGAGAAATATGCATGTGTGTATTCCATTCACTTTTCCATGCACCTCTCTGTGGGTCCTCAAGGAATACTGCAATTTCCACCAAATGCAAAATTAATTGCATTTCAAATTTAACTCCACTTGTTGAAACCATTCAGAATATTAATAATGCCTTGAACAGGATTCAAACCGTTCAACAACTTGAGATGCAGGGAAGTTGTTCGGTGATTGCAGGGAAATATCTTCAAAAATCAGATGCACTAAACAAATCAACTTCGTACTGAGATCCCTCACTCAAATGTGGTGTTGAACATGTTAAGATCCTCAAAGGTCGTAGTGCCCCCCTGATCAAGCATCTGCAACATATCTGTTAGCTCCTGCTGTTGCCCTGGGGGCCCACCCGGTCCACCCGCACTGGGATGGGCACCTCCCGCACCGGGAGCACCAGGTGCAGGGTGGCCACCAGCAGCACCACCACTCGACCCCGGCCCTGCATCAGAACTCTGACCGGCTTGCCACTGCCACATCCCTACGGCAGAGAGCAACAATTCTACATGATGTTGACCATTCGCTCGATTGGAAGGTGACTTTGCATGGAGTCAAGTGGGAGTAGGAGCGACAGTGGATTAAAGAAGGCAACCCAAACCAAAGGAAACACTAGAGGAACATGTCAAGACTTGACAAGAAACTATGATTATATAAAGAAGATCTTTAAGCTTTGTATGGTCAACCCAAAAATGAATAAGGATACTCCGAAGCATAAACCAAACAATCTCTTTAGTAAAACAATATGGAATTGAAATCTTTGTATATTTCTACAAAATAAAGATATTACAACCGGTTTCGACAATAATCGTCATCATCTGGTAACCAAGTTTTCATAATCCAACACAAAGTTATCAATTCTATATTGTTTTATTATGGAATTCCACCAGTTATGAACTCTTCAGTGAATTATAATCTCTTTATTGTGCTAAATTCGCAACATTGATAAGATGAGAAAGGAAAGAGTTATGATTGAGAGAATAGTTTCATGGATGGTTAGTCTAGATAAGACTATGGCTCAATTGGAAAGAAACCAATTATAAACAATAAATACAGATGGAAAAAAGAAAAAATACTAAAAGAAGAAAGGGATATTAAGAAAAAAATCCAATTAGCCAAATTCACAAAGGCTGTGTCCCCAAGAAGAGTATGTCTTACGAGTTCATGGAAATAGTCACTTGGAATAAAAGTAAATATAATATATATAAACTTATGGCTCACAAGGTAAACATATATTTTTTGTGACAACAACTTTGAATGACCAGTTGCTCATGAAAATGAGAATTAAAGATATGAGAACATGGGAGTTCTATGTATGTCTTGAAGGAATTATCAAATCAGAGAATCAAGTACAAAAGACCATGAAGGCAATTTTAGAAGTGGAACAAACTGTTGCAAAAAATATAGACAAAGCAGTGGCTCTTAAAAAGATTCAACTAAATTAAAGAATTATTTTACAAAAATGCTAATAAAAACCAGAAAATACAATACTAAAAGCAAGACATTCCAAAAAATGAAATTAATTGGTGGCCCAAACTTGTAATTCATCAACAATAATAAAAATAGAAATATGCAATGATTACAAAAAATGTAATAATTATGATTCCCTCGAATTCTGCATCAGTCTTTGCAAGAGTAAAGAGATCTACCAACAGGTTCCTGACTCATTAACAATAGCAATCATTTTAAAGAAGTCACAGGTAGCAAAGACTCATTACTCAAAGCAAAAGCTGCTTTACATTGACTATTCATATGACCCTTTGGCGCAGCGAAAGAGAACTCTGTTCCATTCATTTAATACTGATTTACGCATGAACAGACATAAACAGGCATGAAATTTAAAATTAATTTCATTCTTGAGATTTCAATTATATGCATACAATTCAATTAGTATATGCCATACCTGTAGATGTTGCAGGTGCAGTATTGGCAGGATGGTGGTAAGCACTAGCAGCTTGGGTTGGGGTAAGGGGTCCCCCTCGGGCTCCACCCCCTCCACCACTTAACTGAGTGTATGTTGGACCACCAGGTGAACGAGATGGACTCATCTGACTATACTGGTAACCTTCTGTAACAGGCTGAATTTTCAAATAAGAGAAAGAATGAGAATATTGTAGGCATTTTATATAAAATCTTCAACAATTATAAAGTAAAATCTGTAATATCTGATCACTTCAGATAGCAAACCTCTCAAGGTGCAGTTGTGACTTTTACCTTGCAATAATTCAGTATACTCCCTTGAAAAAAAGCAGCTGTTGTAACAGTGAACATACTTTGTAAATATAGTAGCAAACAGAGGTTATGGAAAAGAAAAACTTTGCAAATCCACAGATAGAAACTTATTTAATGAGTCTACATGTTTCACTACACTGTAGCATCATCAGGACAAAAGTAACAAGAAAATTACAGCGAATATGTATATATGTATTTAGTCAACTGTTAGGGAGGCATTGGAGGAAACTTGGTTGTGCAGAGGGAGGGAGGAGTCACCCCTCCGCACAACCAAGTTTCCAAGTGGAGCGGAGGAGGTGGTGAGGGTAGGGAGTAATGGTCTGTGCACGGGTCTATGAGGAGGGGGAGTGGGGTAGAAAGAAGGGTGGACTGACCTGCCAGGATAATGGGAAGGATTTTTAGGGATCAATTGACAAAGGTCTAAGAGGTTAATTGATCCCTAAAAATCCTTCCCACTATTCTGGCAGGCCAGCTCTCGCTTCTTTCTCTCCCACCCCCCCTCCTCATAGATCCATGCACAGACCATTACCCCCAACCCTCGCCACCTCCCCTGCTCCACTTCACCCCACCCCCCTCTCTCCTCACAACCAAGGTTCCAATCCTCCATCCTCCAATGACTCCCTAACAGTTGACTACATATTCGCTGCAATTTTCTTGTTAATTTTGTCCTGATGATACTACAGTGTAGTGAAACATGTTGACCCATAAAATAAGTTAATATCTGTGGATTTGTAAAGTTCTTCTTTTCCATAACCTACAAAGGAATTCCATAATGTGTCAGTTGCCAACATCTATTCCATAGTAGCAAACATACATTTGAAAATACATATTCCAAACACTTAACTATAAATTTATAATCCAATCACACTCATCAGATTTTTTACAGGAGATCTTTATATTTGTGCAGAACACATAAATTTGAATATATTATATAAGCTCAAAATGATCTCAAGATGGAAATTCAGTGAAAAAACATTTAATTCCCATCCACAACTATTTCCATGAGTTTACACATTAGGATACACCCCCTGATAGCATTACCATCATAAAAATATCAAAATATTTAAATAATTAAAAATAAAAATATTTCTTAAAAGACAAGACAAAATTAAATGTTGATTATATAGGATGTCACTTCACCTAGTTACTTTGAATTCATTAAACATACTCCAATCAAAAGTCCCTTTTGTATTCTCACCTGTCTAAGATGGGGTTGGCTCCAAGCAGCCTGTGCAGGGGTAGGGCTGGTTGTTGTCTTCCCAATACGACTTAAAATTGGTTGTGGGGGAGGAGGGCCAGGTGGAGGTTGTGATAATGGTGGCGGCTGTTGCTGTGGACCTGGAGATCCGTATGCAGTGACTGGAGAAGCGGTTGTTGGGTCATAGCTCCCTCCTCCAGCCCCATACACATTTTGTGTGCTTCCAGGTCGAGCTAATGGAGATATAAATAGAGCCAATGGTATTACTATGATACACAAGAGAAAAGTTAATAAAGGTAATGAACTGTAAGTTGTCAACTCCATAATTAGTAACAGTTCACCGTGAAATCTCTGCTATATCTATTTTCTCAAGAACATTTTTCCCTTTATCAAATTCTAATTTGCGGGTCCATATTAAGGTAAGTATGCTTCCATATTCATAATTTTTTGCTTTCATTTTTCTCACTTAACAATTAAACATTGCCAAATATGTAAACTGAATTGGAAGGGTAAGGGTATTTAACTATAATAGCTGACCAGGGTGATAATTGATGAATCTTCATTGGTTACTATTCTAGGTTACCTACCATAATAGTAATATATTATTTCATTTATTTTTTTAATGCAGATTATAATATACAGTATAATTATATCATAATTCCATTAAATATATAATTTACAGGTTGAAAATGCAACATGTTTTTTCATCCTATAAATATGAATTTCCAATAAGTAGAGCAAAAAACAGCATATGTTATATAATTTACAGTTTAATTTTTCCACATTCAAGGAGGATATGATTGCATATATATGAATGGTTCCCCTTTTATAACATAAAATGAGCTCACCAATCACCAGTAATCATGTTCAACAGCCCTTTACAACCAATTGAAAAAGAGAAAGAAAATGAATATGACTTCTTCAAATAAGAGAAAACATGGTGCTAGATACAGTGTCTTGTGAACTATTTTTGTATCTGATAGTGACTAATGATTTGGATAACCTGTCACCAATTATGAATAGTATTTCCATTAAATATAATACAAGCATTCCCTCATCAGCTCATGTTGAAAGGATGTTCAGCATTGGTGGACTAATATTTTTACCCAGAAGAGGCAAAGCACTTGACAAAAATTTTGGAATGCTCTTGCTATTGAATTAACCTTCCAAAGAAATTATTCTTTATTTATGCCTTTTCATTTTGAACTATTAACAATTATGAATCTAATCTTACTTAATTAGCTGCTATTATTATTTTAGTGTCACAGAAATAGGTATAGATACTTTTTGTAAAGGCCCATGTCCAGATTTCACAGGAGAAATATGTTTAATCTAGGTGTAATTCACAATACACATTTAAATGTATAAGTTTTGGTTGGAAAACATTATAAATGAAGTAATTTATCTTCAATAAGAACTCATGATTGTATTGTATGTATTTAAGTTTTACAGAGGTAAAGCTGCTGGTTGATGATATTTAAAGTTTCCATTACTAATGCTTGTGTAAATTGAATAGGGTACAGGCAGTGTATATGCGATTTATAAGCAAGTTATCAGTTTATATGATTGATAGATAGTTTTATTGGTAGTATACAATGGAGGAATCTGCTGCGAGAAACACATGGCATGGCAGGAATTTTAAAAATGTTCAGTTAGATATAGTTTACTAAGTTTTACTTTTCTTAAGGATTGAGGGATAGTGGATAAGATAATTTTATCATTTGCACGGTCCTCAAATGGTCAAATTGTTCATTTAAAACTAGATACAGTAAAATCTCTACCTAACAAACCTCCACCTAATGAACACTCCCCTTTAATGAATAAATGATATGGTCCCAGCCGATTTTCTATGTACATGCATTATGCATTGGTGAATACTTCTCACTGACAAACTCCCACTAAATGAAAATCCCATTAAACGAAGTGAAATATTGGTCCTGTCCTTCGTTTACCATACTATGCTTACCTCTTCATAGAATAATATTGCTAAAACTTTGTTTTGTTTTATTTTGCATGGTATTTCCTGTCTTGAAAAGTTGTAGAGCCAATGAGTGATTCGCTAGGAACAAGCTAATCATAAATTTATTTAGACGATAGGGGAAACAGATACCACATGACTCGGGCCATATTTGCTGAAAAATTGAACTGAGAAATAAGGGTAAGTGGCAATAAGCTGCCGAAGGTTCATCTAAAGATTTAAATTATAGTCTTATAAAGATGTAAATTTTGGTGATTTGGTATCAGTATTAACATATCATAATACCTTACCAATCATAAGCCAGAGTATCATTTCAATTATTTGTATATGTTTAATCTTCCAATGGCAATATACTTTGATTTATAATAAGGCTCTGGATGCCTATTCAAATAAAGGCATTTTAGAATTTTGTAAATTTTTGCATCACATATATTAACTAATGACATGCCTTATACTGAATGAATCATGAAATATATTAAGTGACTTACTTGACACAATCTTAGTTTAGGGATAGGGTAGCTGAGGATGAAACCCTTTGTGCATTTTACATTGCATCACTATTTTTCTTATCAAAGAATAACAAGATGGTTGGCTGACTAATTTTTTTATACATATTCTTCCCTATCTCCTTGCATGAAGACAATGTAACATAAGTATTTTGTAATGTAAAGATGTATTGTAATGTAACTATTTTTTTATGACTGGATTGCCTGTTTGGTCAGAGCCAATGGTCGTCTTACAAAACAATGAAATGTTAGTCCAGTGAAATTTACTGTAAGTATTAAGTTAAATTCTCTACAAGGTCTATTTAAATAAGTTGCGAGGTTACAATGTCAATAATTTTTAGAGCTAGACTATTTTATATGACAAATCATGATTGGTCAAAACCACGCATACACAAGGGATATAACCGCAGTTAAGAAAAGTAGTACTCACAAAGTGTGGCATGGATGATCAGGGCTGCGATAGCCAAAACCACGGATGAAAAGTGAAAACTGTACCTTATCTTATCTAAACATGTTGTGTGATATCTACACAAAAGATTCATTATTTTATTTTTGTCTCCCTTCTCTGAAATTCGTACTTCCACGAAATAGGACCGTGATCAAATTTTATGCTTGGGGGCACGTGTGAGCAAGTACAACTCTTTTACTGTAAGATAAATGACACACTTGGTTTTTCCACAATTTTTATTTTTCACTATCTAGGTTTCGACAGTCAGGCCATCATCAGGTGTACTCCTGACTGACTGACAGATGACTTGACTGTCGAAACCTAGGTAGTGAAAAATAAAAATTGTGGAAAAACCAAGTGTGTCATTTATCTTACGATGAATCGTTTCCACCAAGTAACAGCCGAAAACAACATCGACCATTTAGTTTGTTAAGGTTTCCCGTTAATGAGATTAAAACCAGTTTACCAAAGCATTTCACGGATTGTAGAGAATACATTTATACACAAATTGTATGAAGAAATAATGACAAAGATACTTATTCCTCTAAAATGAAATTATTCCCATCTTTCAACAGCAGCTCCATGAAGGGAATTATAAGGGAAAAATATTTGCGTTCCATTAATTATACATCCGCCTTCTCTTCATCTAAATCCATTTGGTTTCATATTTTACGTGAGCTCATAAGAGTGAGACCATCAAGCACCAATCTCGCAGTAAGGGTATTTCCTTTAAGCTCATTTGCTTCTCAGAATCTCACCTTCGTCTCTCGTT
Source organism: Rhinocypha anisoptera (assembly GCA_011762765.2). Lineage (NCBI taxonomy): Eukaryota > Metazoa > Arthropoda > Insecta > Odonata > Chlorocyphidae > Rhinocypha > Rhinocypha anisoptera. The sequence goes on from WURS02000019.1 coordinate 2,842,254, forward strand.
TTCACCCCCAAGACTTCACTCTCTCTCTCTCTCCTCCCCCACACCCACCTTCCGCTGCCGCCACCATTGTGGGGCCGCTCCCCCCTTCGTGCAATCGCGCGACATTGTGGACCCGTCTGACACTCCCCCAAGACGTAATCTTTGTGCCTCCGCAATATTTTTTCCCACACCCGAGACTCTCCAGAATTGGATGGGCTCACGCTCTCCCTGATCTGCCCACGCTGCTCCCTTCCCACCAGTAAATCCGGACGCACAGAAGTACTCTCAAATCCCTTTACCCAACGGCCTTTCTCTCACTCGCAATCTCCCATCAAAGACATCAGGTGAAATTTCCTGTGGCGTTCCCTCCAGCATCCCACCCATTTTTAGACTTATCCTACCCTCCATGGTATTACATTCTTTCACCTCCTCCGCCGACGATTGCGACGGACTCGACTCTTGGATTAAATCCGGTTACACGTCTCCCATTGTGTCACGTTTTTACCGAGCGAACTCCTCATTCTCGACCTTTTTTCCAGGAAGAAAGACCTCACTGCTCGACACGTTTCCTTCGCTATCCACTTCAGCTCTGGTTGGGGTTGTTAAAACCATTTAATTCTTCCTGAACTTTGCCTTTGTATAATATTCCTCGCTCCTTTTGTCACCGGTAAAAATGTTAGCTAATTTAGGTCAACTCCAGCTTGATTAAGGCCTCTGCTGCAGACTTCCTGGTAAATTTTTGCACCTCTTTTTTATTCAAGGATACTATAGCTCTACTGCCTTTCTTATATTTCCAGGAAATAATTCTTTAGAGAATGCATATACCTTGAAACAAAGGGTCGCAATTTTTTACGTCAATTTTCATTTTGATTGTGGTAGCGCCAAAGTAAAAGTGAAATGTGTAAGTATTAAAACGAACAGAATAACGGAAAAAGACGATAACATTATGTATAATTGTAAAGTTCTCGTAAGACGTAAGAAACAAATATATTTTACTAAACTCTGATTTCTCAGGAGTGCAACTGTTAGTAGTCAGTTTAGCAGTAAGTGCAGCTCCCGGGCTCCTGATTTTTCCTACTATCCTGCCTCTAACATTTCTTTAAGAAATTATTACCTCCAGAGCATATTGGTATACGAATTCGATATACTTTTTTTCAGGCGTAGTATTGTTTCAAAGTATAAAGTGTCTTTCTAGAAGAACGATCTAGTAATATACTTAATGTTTATAACCCTTGCCTGAATTTCATGCCTAATGCACTGGATTCTTAGCATCATATATTTGCTCCTCCCATACTTTATTCTCTCTTCGTCTTCTTATGAAGCAGTATCTCATTTCTCCTCTAGAAATACGTTCTCTATCTCTTATGTGTCTTTGTTCCCATCTTTACCCATCAAAACGATCGATAACAAATCTAAGGTTTCTTTTGTGTCTGGATGATTTCATTCCTTTCCCCTCCTCCATTCCAATCTCCATCCTACGACGTAAGAAAGAAACCGATTAATCAATGCTGGCCTCCTTCCATAATGTGTCCCTCCTTCGGAGCAGAAGCATGTGCACGCCTCCACCCGCCTCGCGCCCATTTTCCCACCCCCCATTCATTAAATTGCTGTTAAGCTTGAGTGCTATGTCTTTTTATTTTTTACCAATCTGTGTCGTCACGCTCGAGGCGGATGGAAAAATAAGGCGGAATCCGATCGAAAACGCTAAAGGCGCCTTTTGGTTGTCATGATGGCTTTTACGATCGATGATGAAGCTTAACTCGAGATGATTTCTGCGCACGGGTGTGTCCATGAAATGAAGTTAGAAAGGAGGCTACGTATCTCCTGGAAAAACAGCGTGAACCGAAAGGTTACTTTGGAAGTGTAAGGAAGATTTCACTTCATTCAATTCTAATTCGATTGCGAGGTTTCATCTATCAATCGTACAAAAAAACATCCTTTTCTTTTTCGAATCACTAATAAGAAGTCATATCGTGATTCAATTAGATTTACGATGTAATGATGTGTAAATTTAGTCCCATTATAACTTTTGATTTTTAATTGTTCGATGATTTTTAAATTCTCCTTTTATTATTGAAACGACAATTTTATGATGAAACAACAACAATGCCGATCTATGCCTCAATGCTGTCTGTAAATATAAGTAGTATCGTAAGATAAATGGTTGCATATTCGTAGAACCGAAATACCACTTGATGTTATGATGAATAGAAAAGACAATAAAATAAAAAAACCTTTATCCTACCGCATGAATTAAAATAGCATAACTTCAGGTAACTTGTTCGATAGGAGGTAATTTTTTTACCATCGTAGATTGTACAAAGCTTTTTGTTACGTTGTAAGACTACGTTTACTTGACCACGATGCGTCAAGGCAAAATAAAATACGAGTGTAATCTAAATGGCGTACAGATATCCGGAAATGGGTAAATCAGGGATAGGGACCTTTATCCTTAAGATGGTACACACTCATATATTACTGTCTCAGTGCTTCACTATTAATTCTTCCCCCAATCGTAGTCCACCTGCCAGCAGTGGCCGTGTGGGCACCTACAGCGGCACTGACTCTCTCTCTCTATCTCACACACACACTTCATACGCGATAAACAAACACGTCATGCCATACGGCGATGGATATCTTTCTCCGTCTGCCCTACTCGGTGTTATTGCTTTCAAATTCCTTTTTCAGAAAAATATAGTTTTACTCTACCAAACAAAATTACTGAATATTTATGTCTCCTTTTGATTTTTGTATTTCCATTAGAATATTAATCCCTCAATTAGAATCGCTAAATCTTGGAAGGGGACCACGACCATTATATTCAAATCTATATTCATTGCTAAAGCGTTTAATCGTTGAAATTAGAGTACTATGAATACGAATGGAGACAAATACGTTGCACGTATAGAATCATTAAATATTAATAATTCGAAAAATTGATTTCTAGGGTTGTGATTTTTTTTCCGTGTATCTTGAAACATCGTAATCTAAATGTTGAGATGTTGATCAGTTTCATTGTGAACTATGTGACACTAAAAGTATAGTAAAAAATAAAATATAATATTTTTCCTAAATAAAACCACTACTAGAAAATTTATGGGCACTGTTTGTGAGGTACTTCATCTTTTTACAACTAGAGGAAAGCTCACGAAGACATGCTTTGTTTCCGAATGGAAATTTCTTCAGGAGCAGATAGCGCATCGATCGCTCCGTGGTCGGAAGAGTGAAAATTGATTTTCCTGTCGGGGAAAGAATTCCCTAGGGGTTGGGAGGGTGCTCGCATGAGGGCGAAATAAACAGACTTATTGGGCGGGAGGGCGTAACGAGCGTTCCCAGTGAGAGGCTAATGGCGGCAAGCGCGCTCTCGCCGAGGAGGGTGGAGGGGAGGGTTTTAAAGGTGCGATTGAGGAGAGAGAGAGAGAGATGAGTGCCATCTTCGTCCTCCATACTCTTTCGACTCCCACACATATGGCTCACGCCCTCGATGCAAGTACTCGCTCCCTCACTGAGGCGCCTTTTGTCCCTCACGAACCTCGTCAGACGGGAGGCCTCCGCCTCCCCCCGTCCTTTTGCGTCCTTCCCGCCCGCCACCTTCCCTCCTCCGCCATCACCCTTGTAAATGGTGAGAACTGGCCACGTGCACTCCCGCTTCCCCTCCATCAAAGCCGCACTATATCCCTCCTTCCCTTAAATCCTCCCTGTCCGCCCCCTCGCCACTAAAGCGCCGCCGCTCCCTCCCGCGGCACTTTCTCCAGGGAGCACTAAGGGCCCCTCCCCCCAACCCACCCCCTCCCTCCTCCTCCCACTCAACATCCTCATCCCTCTGCTCATAACCGACCCCTTCCCCTCGCACACGACGCCATCTCCTAACCGCTAGCCGTTTGCTTTCTCACCTCCGCTTATCTCTCTGGCCTTCAGGTCTGTTTTCGTTGCTCACTCCTTACTCTCTCTTGCGGTTTCTTAATTCATAAGATCCCGCAAGCTCGTAACAAGTTTCCTTTCTCCGATGCTTTAAATCTTTCTTCGCAATGAGAAATAATATTCATTAAATTAATGTAAGTACCGCATGGAATTTCATCCAAGGTGTTTTGAGCTTATTCTAATTGTATTTAGAGATGTACTCTTAAGATCTTGAGTTGTGCAAGCTTATGGCATAAAGACAACGTTGGTGATCACGTGTATTGTTACTTTCAATTTTATGTAAATTTGATGCGTACTGTTTTTATTTCCATTTGATTAGTCTGCCAAGCTTGGACACCTCTGAATAAAATCTAATTTTTCTAGATATCTCACTAATTTGTATATTAGACCTGTGCTTATGAATTGGTTGCGATTAAAAAAAGATCTATTAATGGCTATTATACTAGCTTATATTTATTTTTTCTTGGTAATTTGGGGTCAACATCATCCACCATTTATTTTTCTAAATATTATGTCTTGTTTTAAGTACGCCGACCAGCAATGTTGCCGCTCGCCTTTCACTTCCAGCCTGCCGAATCCCATCGCTTATACCTCGAACCTCGGCTTCAAACTCTCCCCGTGGGTTTCCTTATCATCGCCTAAGACAGCGTTCCGAACGCTCTTTCACCCCATTCTCTCGATCAGACGTGAATGGCGTACACGGACCTCGGCGCGTATGCATTTGCGTGTTCCTCACACCCTGACCTATAGTCAGAGCATGTACCTTGCCTCAGCCCTTGAACCCATCCAGGCATGTCTAACATATCAAACACCCAAACTCTTGCACCCGACCCATACTCTCAAGTTTCCCCTCCCTCGGTCCCTGCATCTCTCGAACGTCCCTCGGTTCAGTATTTCACAAGACTGCACCACTTTTACCCCATCCTGTACACGCACAATTTTTTTTTCATTTCCGCCCGCGTTTAAACCGCGCGGCCGTTTCTCTTGGAATACCGAAAGCAGTTGTGAGGAATGCCCTCCCTCTCGGTCTCTTCCACTTTCACGGAGGAACCACTCACTCTAACCCTCCTCCCCCCCTCTTTATCCCCTCCTTCCCCCCTCT
>WURS02000019.1:2847355-2858326 GCA_011762765.2 Rhinocypha anisoptera
ATTGTGGAAAAACCAAGTGTGTCATTTATCTTACGATGAATCGTTTCCACCAAGTAACGGCCGAAAACAACATCTAACTCTTTTACTGTAATATACTTTAACATTAGGTGATAATCAAATGTTAATTTTCAAATAATTTAATACTTTCTCAGTAAATCATAACATCTAATTGTGACATGAACAAGTGCCATAAATAAATAAAACAAAGTGAATCTATATGCACATGGAGAGATGGACTGGTCCATGTTTGTATTGTTTTCAAAAAATGATAACTCAAAACAATTTGAAAATGCAACTCAAGTTAATGAATCTGAGTTCAAAAAGAGTAAGGCAATAACAAGAGAAAAGTAATAAGAGAACAATTGACACACCAAGGAGGTAGTGGTTGGAAACCAAACACATTGTAATTACTTTTTACTAATAATATGCTACATTACGTCAGTAACTCAAAACAACCATACTTACATTGTATATGTGAACCTATCATTTGGGAATACACATCTCTTCGTTGCAAACTGTAATCCAAACCTGGCTGCTGATAAGCAACTGGGTCATTTGGATCTGCAGTACCTGCATCCTGGTGGGGGTGTAGTGACCTGCTTGCGTACAAAGAGAAATCACATTAAACAACTCTTTATTGATAAATCACAGGAATAAATAATATGTACACACTACCTCTCACTTATAGATCGATAGAGAGATTCTAGTATCTTAATTTAAGATCTTTGCGGATTATTTTTATGATAAAAAAGCTTCTAGCTGACCAATAACTTCTATATTCTAGCTTGATATTTCTGGGTTTTGAGAACTAGTTGACATGAGCATTAAGAATGAGTGGAAAATGGTGCTAAAGGTTCTGCAAGCATGGAAACAAGTGGCAAGGCAGTTGTCAAGTGGTTAAACGCAGAGATACTTCATTTGAATTAGTAATAACTCAAGCCACTGACAAAAAATCTTCATACAAGTTTAATTTAAGAAATTCAAGTGAGACCAATAAGTTGGATTAGTGCTGCTAAAATAAGTAGTCCTGTAGATATTTTTTTTGTTTTCTTTTTGTTTTATAGGGTGCTTCGATGGCTATGGTACACCTCTTCAATTCATATAAAAAACCTATCTGGACAAACACAGCCCCCATGCCCTGGGAAGGATCAAACCCGTGACCTTTGGGTTAGCCGGCGAGCATGCTACCCATCAGGTTAACCCGGTCGACTTGTAGATTTCATGAACTGCTTTCTATAAGAGTTTCCGAGAATACTATACCAATGAAAACTAGCTTTTAATACACATGAAATTTACTCACTTGGCTGAAGTGTTGGTGCATACAATATACTCCACATCATCTGTGTATGGATTGAGGAATGCAAATGCAGATGTCCTCAACCATACCCACTCCCTGTTCTTGGCACGGAATCGGTACATCACTGACATTACTTGCCCTTTGAGTTTTAGAACTGCAATAAAAGAAATGTAATTTCACAAATATTTCCACTAACAGACCTGTAAAGTGACACATCCACTAACCAATAAATAACCGATTATATATACAAAACAAAAAAGAAAAATTACATATTCATACCATTAATTTTAATACATCATTATTTCTCTTAAGTTAACAGAAGAGATATCAAATATGATAATTTCAACTTCAAAAAGAATTGTTTTTTCCATTTAATAAGGTACTGAAAAAGATTGAATCAGCTCCCCTTCCAACTGTATGTCAAGCTTGAAAGCTTTCCAAGACAGTACACAAATGCATAACGTATAACCAGTAAATGATTTCAATAATGATTATCCAAGCATTCTTATCCAAACCATTTTACATTTAACAAGTCATAGTTGCAAGGCAAAATCAAATAAAAAATATTTGGCAGAAAAATTACCTTGTTCAAAGCTCTCCTTCATGTGTGACTGATCCTCTGGATGAAAGAAATCATAGCATGATTTTCCTAACAGTTCAGGGGGAGTGTAACCTAATAGCCCAATGACTCTTTGGTCCACAAATGTGAATTTTCCTTCCATGGAATGCCGAGATATGAATTCTATAACAGAAAAATAATTAATTTCATATTGTTTCATTTAATCTTTTTGATATGCCAATATCATCATGCATGTATAAGAGAATAAAATTTTCTATTAGGAATTATTAAATAAAACTAATACTCTATAGCTGTCACATTTTTACAAAAAATACCATAAAGCAGTAGAACATAAATGTAAGTCTAAAAAATTATTGAGGTTCCTAGTAGTAAACTCTTGTTTAACTCTATTGTCTTTTTAATGGCATTTATTTGTTAAACAGAATAATGATACGATGAAATATTACTAATAATATTAATTATTTATATTAATAACTACTTTAAATATGACACATTTCACAAAATCAACGTGTAACAGCTTCATCATGATGGATAATTAAAGAAAAGTTTTAGAGAATCAACAGTAAAATAACATCAAATTTGGCAAGAATGAACAGAGGAAAAAATAAAGGAAAATATTTCAAACAATGTGAAAAGAAAATGAACAATTTAACCTTTACTCAAATTGTTAACAAGACTATCCATAAAAAATGCCAGAATGTTGACTGCAAGTTTACTACTACTAATCACTCACCAGATGATGAATTTGAACCAGAAAGATCACTGGTGTTGGGAGTAGATGTAACTTGTAACCGTCCAATAGCTACAAGACAACAATGAGATGATGCATGTCCCTCCTCATCACCACCTCCTCGATCTATTTGGACACCTACGAAATTTGGAAAATTGAGAGTTAAGACCAAATGGATGTCAAAATTCTATGGCATAATAAACAGTAGAAGCAAAATAAGATAAATTAAAATACTCAATTCTAGCTATATTAAAAAATGTGAATATCATATTTGATTATCTACAATTGATTATACCATAGAAATTTAAATCTCCTGCACAATTTTTCCAGTCGCATCAGGTTAATTTTTCCATAAATATATGGCTGTTAATTCAATTTGGATACATAATTCACCATTCAACATAATCCACAATCCTAAATGTTTGCTCCTTTTGAAAGTAATATATGTCTAAATGTGTCTTCCTTTGAAAATAACCATCACTTTATCTGTTGCCTTATTCTCAGTCTGGCATCAACATTTTATATTATTTTCATTGACCATGTCGAAAAGGCTCATTTTTTTGCAAATGCAAAAGAGCATATTTTTATGTCAGTCACATATTTTATTGAAATATTTCTACAGGGGGGTCCTCATTACTTTTAGTAAAATAAAGACTAAAGAGAAATATCTTGCTTTGTACCTGCAGAAAAAGTGAGAAAATGATCTAAGTGTCAAAAGCCCCCTACTCTCTAATATTTAATATCAAATCCCACTAACAAAACTCTCAGTACAAAGGGAAATATTTTATGCTTGGTTAAGCCAAATTTAGATCATTTCTACTTCAGCCTGTTGAGTTAATGGAGGTTAATGACTGGTTCCACCAAGAGCAGACTAACTTCTGTAAAAAATAGCATGAAAGCACCAGGGAAGTGCAACCAGATAAATCACTGATGTACTACCAGACAAAAATGCTACTATAGCAAAGAAGTTCATGTCGCTAATTTCCATTCAATTAAAAATCTTTAAAAAGAACAACTAATCTCAAAACATCATAACTTGAGAATATGACTCTAAGGTAAAGTAACAATAGTTTACATAATACATCTATAAAAATAGCATTATTGTAATCCTTACCATAAAAAGGTTTGTGGCAGACACAAGATTGAGTAAAGAGTGAGGATTTCACTAAGCTCAGGTATAATACTATTCATTTCTATACCAGTGAATCTAAACCTCTATGCCAATCAATGCCATTATAGTGCAATGGGGTGAGTAGCATTAGTGTTTATAATGTGGACTACAGGCAACCCTTAAGTATCTCGCAAAACATCAAGAATTCAGTTTCCATTGACTACAAAGAAATGCCACCTGCTTTTAATTCGCATGAATCTTAAGAGTTTTTGCATGCATTTTTAGTTTTTAGTTGATTAATAGTTTTTTCTTGGACGGTTATAAAAAGATGGGGAGCATCTTAGAATCGGCTTCATCTTAGATTTGTGCAAATAATTTGTGAGGTATTCAAATTTCATTAAAGACCATATTTAATATAAAAGGTATAAACCAGTCTGCTCTTAATAAATAAGTTTGCACATTAGCATATCAAACTTGAGGATTAGAAGCCAGTGTTTTAACCGGAAGGTGATGTGAAGTAAGGGTTTTCTATAAAGAACAGGTGCCCAGAAAATTAACTAGCTTCGTTTAAGCCAAAAATGTCCAAGGGTATTAATGGAATTTTACTCATACTCCTGCTCAATAGCCAAGCTGTACTTGTCATGAACTCAAGAGAATTGCAGTTTTTATTTCTATTCAGTAAATAAAAGATTGGTCAACCTGGGAAGTTTATTTTACATCAAGAAATTTTCTTGTGATGGGTTTGGATGAAATTTTTTGGCATGCATTACTAATCAAACATGTACCTGATCAAAAAGTTATTTAATTCATCTAAAAATTATTGTATTACACAAAAAATTATAAATATGTTTAAAATTTTATACACACATTAATATTTATTATACAAAAAACCTATGTTGGCCACACATGGTTCCAACAGATTGTGACCAACTTGAGAGGGGTTTTGCTATAACACATATGTAGGAAAACTATGACAAATATTATTACAAACTATTATATTACTATGAAAACCCATACCTGATGGAGGCCAGTTCTTAATGTAGCCAGTGCAGTGCACTACAACAAAATTCTGGCCATCTCGTGTTGGGCCCAAGCTATTCCTTTGCTTCATGCGGTTGAGATGCCCAGCAGACATGGTCTCAGGCTGAACATTCCCAACTTTCATCCGGCATATGAACCCTCTCCGTGAACCCATACATAGGCGCATTGATGCTAAAATGAAATAATAAATGATAAGGCTATGACAATCATGTCTTCAAAATATCAGTCACATCAGAAAAAGAATTTGCCATTAAGGAGAATTGCAAAAATAAGAGCAAAAAAATAATCCAACAAAAGGTAGATTTCCATAGTGAAACTCACTAATAATGCAGTTGTCTTCACAAAAAGAGTAAATATGCAGAACCTTAAGTAAAATCATTTGTCTTTAACCCTTTGCACTTGGATTTCTTTTACCCCTTTCTCTGAAGAGAACTCAGCATTTAATGATAACAAAAAAATATATATGTCCATGAGGAAAATTAAAATTCCCACCTAAAAATAAGGCTAATCACCCCTATGCTTAATATATAAATGACTCACTATAGGAAATGACGTAACTAAAGAAAGGTTTAAAATATTCCAAGAATAAGCACTCACATTGGTGACCCTCTTTCTTTACTGTCCCAGTTTTTAAGTCCAGTATTCGACCAGTATTTTGAGGGTCTTGAGTAGACAGCTGCTCTCTCACCTTCTCAACATCCTCAGGATGCAAATGATCAAAAATACATGACCCAAACCAATCACTCTGCAAAAAAAAATTATAGCAAAAAATTAGAAAAAATAATTTAGTTCAGTAAATGTAGTAGTAGTATTTATATTTAAAAGGTATGTTGATGGCTATGGACATTTGGCACCTCTTCAAATCATAGATAAAAACCCTTTTGGACAAATGCAACACTCATGCCCTAGGTGGGTCTCGAACCCACGACCTTTGGGTTAGCTGGTGAGTTCACTAACCACAGGCTAACCCTGCCAGCCAAAAAAAAATGATAATTCATACAAAAGCATATGTAGTCAACATTTCATTTTTGAGTGAAATGAAAAAGTAATAAAGTTATACCCTACTTCAATTGTTCAAGACAAAAGAATACTTGGTGTCCATTAGGCGGGTGTTTCTTTTCTACGTTATGGAAACAGTCACAAAAAACCCCCATCAAATGTAAACAGTAAGAAATTACCTGTGCTTGATTAAGGACAGGGCTGACAGAATCAGAAACATATATGACTCGACCAGTGTCGCATGTGACTACAAACAGGAAGCCATCTGCAGCTTCAAGGATAAGGTGCTTGAGTTCTTGGTCCGTGAGGAATGATGGCTTATAAGTCCCATCTGATGTTGTATTCCCAGTTCCTGATCAAAAGGGAAAAAAATATGCACTGTAATATACAAACACAAGTAAAATTAATTTATAAATTCATGTAAAGTTTAATATTTCAGTATTTTTCACAGAAAGAATTTATTTTTTTAATGTCTCTCATGAAAAGTTTGACCCTAGTTTTCTTGCATGGAGCACTAGATTATTATCATGACTGACATTTTTCATCTGGCATCACAAGAAGACTGAAACAAACTCTAGACATCACTATTTTTATCTTTAGCTCCATCCTAAAAGAAAAAAAATGTCTATACTATTTACCTGAGTGATGTGAAATATGAAAGGAGGGAAGTTTTTTACACATAAGTTTAGCTTTTAAAAGTAAATTTGCAGCTCTATAATTATCTGATGATTATACAATCTGATGAAACTTAATAAAATCATTTTAATTTCTAAGGTGTGACATTACAAATCAACACCATTATTTGATGTAAATATGTTTCAGTTTTATAGTAATTTATGAAAGTTCTATAAATGAGCGATGAAAACCACACTTTCAATGGTTGACTTTTGGCAACTCAGTATCCCATCGTGTGAGAAAGATAAGAATAGAAAGAATGACAATCGATGAATATAAGATAAGACTTTATATTAGGATATACTAAATCCCTAAATGTTCATTACAATGTACACCTTGTTTCACTTATTTCAGTTGGTCAAAATGAAATTTCTAACCGAATCATTACACTAATGATAGAATTAAGCTATGGAGCTGTGATTTTAAACCCTCAAATCTTGTATACTCTCCCATCCTTGAATTTTTGCCCAAAATTATTATTACAGACACTAATACACATATATGTAGGTAGAGATGATGTGAGTTATATTGTAACTTGTTATCCTGGAAGTTCATATGTTGCCACTATATGAAAGAACTTTGTTGAGTACTTGCTCTGCCACCAACAGCAGAATGTATTTTCATGATAATCATTTAATGATTAATGATGATTTAATGATTTTCATGAATGTATTTTCACTTTTAATCTAGTAAAAAGTATGAAGTTTACATTTCAGGAAGAGAGCTTATATAATACAGAAAGGGTCACCCAACTATATAACCATTCTTGTTTTGAATGGAGGAAATGCACACTTGGTAGTGGGATATAGTTAATAACTTTGCCCTCACTGGATAGTTTAAATCAATGGTGGATATGAGAAGACCTGTAAGAATATAATCAGGCTATGCCCATGATGAGAAAGTAATGACATAGGGGTAGGCATGATCATGATCAAGGGAGGAAGTGATAAATTGGTTGGAGTTTTTTGGCATCATAATATTCACAAACAGTATGCTGCTGAATATGTTCTAATGAACAGCATTGCTCATTAAAATTATTAAATCAAACATTCACAAGTTGAAGATCTGAATCATACAATTTCAGTAGATTCAGTCATTTAAAAATAATTCCAGAATATGAAGGATACAGGATACTGTTACAGAATTCTCTGTAGCAAATGCCCTGTGGGAAATAATGTGAGCTGGAAGTATAAGATTTACGTATGCACTCTCCACATAATTTTACTCCCAAAAATTATATTCATAAGCAGCCATTCATATTCAAACTTAATTAAATTATACCAAAAACTAATTTAATGCTATGTTTATAAATTTCCTTTCATCTGAAAACACTCAAAAGGCAATAACAATCTTTATTAATTTGGATAAAATGCATCTTACATATGGATTGGCCTCAATATACTATACAATAGTTTTGGATGTTAAACATGGATAAGATTGAAGAAATCACTTCCACAAAAATTTCCTAGCTACACTTTCCTGCAGTAAAAAATACAAGAAAAACGTGGAAAAAGACAACCCTAAAGAAAAATCTTTTCCCTCCCTCTCTGATAGTCCAAAAGAAGAAAGGTTTACACAATTAGACGTTAAGGTCTGGTACAACAAAGGGTTGCGAACCTAAGTTCTGGCGTATTTTGAAATGATGACGAAAAGTGTTTGGCGAGCCAAATTTAAACTTTCTACTGCAACCAGCACACGTGTTAAGAATTCGTTCGACACATATGTCCAGTCGCTTTTCCGACCGCGGATGCAAAATCCTCGAGCGGCACCGTACATCGGACACTATTACACGACTAACTTTCGGTTTCTCTTGCAAGCTCCGGCCAAAAAGACGCGGCACCCGTCCTCTGGGCACCCTGTGAACAACGCTTTAGTATTCCTGGCATTTCCACGCTCGTGTCGATAGGTTCGCGTGGCTCAGTGGCAACCGAAGTGGCGAGCTCACGAAGCGTTCTCGACGACCAGAAGCTCCTGGAAAGGGGCGGGAGCGTCGTATGCGAGAGAAACCACGAGTTTCGTGGAACGGACTCTTGTGACACTGCTATCTCGTTCCGTTTAACTATTTAACGACGGAATGAATCAGCCCGACAACGAAGGAGGCGAAAAAAAACCAAGTGCCCCGAATTTAAAACCGTGTAATGTGCAGACATGATATAAAACTAAAAAAATTGTCCATTCCACGGTCTTATGGCATACACGACGAGATTCGAATTTTTTTCTCGGGGTTATCTTTTTAGAGTTTCAGCTAACAAGAAATCGGTGTAATCACAGAAATCCAAAGCTTTAGAAAACGACCTTCAATAAAACAAAAAGACAGCAAGTTTAACAGGGCAGTGTACATACCAGTAAGTGAATAACCGAAATGATTACCTTTCCAAATAGGACGCCATTTTCATAGCAATGAAAACACATATACAAAAAGTGATGGAAAACGCCAGCGGAAGGAATGAAAGTATTGTCGGGAGAGCTGCTCCATAACATTCCTCCTTAAAATCTAATGAAACGTATAATAAATGGTCACATGTACACATTTTTCTATCATTACCTTTGTATCCAAGACAACATTTTCCTTGACACGCCTTAATTCTGACACATTGTGAATGTAAGCACAGCAATCTCTGTGAGATTTCACACAAGACACCAGTTTCAGGTGAGAACTAAGCACTTTAGCACAGTTTATAGAGCAAGCATTGTTTGTCTCCAAAATCGTTTCAATCTGAAGTAATTCTCCCAGCCACAGTCTCTTCGCTGGTTTACTGAGGATTCACAGCATATTTCAAACCCTTACTCTAAGATACGCTGCCACAACACGATTCCTGTTAAAACACGCAAAGCGGTAGGCCGTTTCTAACTCGTCGCCATTCTTGTAAACGCTTCTTACGGTCTGAGATGTCGGACGGAAACTTAATTCAATTTGGGATAATCGATTAAAATTATTTTTCAATCCATAATTATACTTTCGTTCATAGGTTCAAAAGAATAATTTTATTTCGAAACTCCAAACTTTTCGATCACATATTTACCATGTCAACTGTAGTTCGATTATTTAAGAATGGTATTAACAAATTTGGTGTAATTAAGGATCTGGCCAAGACGGTATTGACTGGTTAATGTTAAGTCACTTGCAAATGAACAAGAAGCGTGCAATTAGTCGTGATAATTGATGGTGGCATTGAAAATCAACAGAAATTTCAAAAAAATAATACGCATGAGTTTATCCAAGTATCCTATTAAAAACATGAATTGTCCTCGTTTTTAATTTTTTAGTAGTTTTTAACTGCTAAAAGGCCAGAAGTCCAGGAGTCATTTTTACACATACCTTTATAATAATATCCTATGTTTTTATTTCTTCCTAGAACTAATTTTCCAGTGATGTCGGAGTTGTTTTTCGAGGCCGGAATCGCGCCAGCAAATGATTCCTCCAACCGGGAAAAAATGTTGCCGAACCGCATCAAATACATGTAAGAATGTAATCGTAATAAGAGAGGAACGAAAAAGGCAGTACAATGCCGTGGGGGTAGGGCATATGATTCTCTCATGATCAACGCGTATCACGCCATTATATCTCCACTTAACAATTCATACATTTAGGACAATTAATCAACTCATGCACCGATCTCTATTAGTTCTTACTACGTACGACAATGGATGAAATCCCGGCGACTCCCTCTATAGGGTAAAACGGTATACAATATTTCCCAGAAAGGACTTCATATTGTACAAAAAATAATTTGCATTCTGCTTCCAAATTGTTTCTCGCGCCTCCTGGAGGTGCACCTACTTGGCGACGCCTACATTTGTGATTTTTTAAATGCATTTTACGTCGGATATGCAAGATTAAAATTTGTCAAGAAATATTTTCCTTCCAAAAAGGGAAATTACTGTTTGAAATAAATTTTCCGATGCAAAATATAATACAGACACTAATTTTATCATAGTGGTCTTTCGGACTGGACGCTACCCATTGCGAATGTCACTGATAACCAGATGCGGGCAGATTCTCTTACCCAGTGTCTCTTTAGTCTCTTTAGGCGAATGTATGAAGATATCGTCAGAATTTTTACCAATAACAAAGGCTAACAAACTGGGAATAAGCTAACATCTGAACCCTGTGACCGTCATTTACGAATTAATTATGGCCTTAAGAGACGGTAACCCTCAGTTCGCTAAGATAAGTAATTTGCCATTAACTTTCGCCGGGATGGATAAGACGTGATCACATGTGCATAAAATTCGGGAAAACCTGGTAGAGAATAAGTTAGCGGGATGAAATGACTCCCCGTTCACCGTCCGCACTGGGGAATTTGAAACACCGACGCCGCCATTATTCACCTGCGCGTATTCGTAAATTTACAAACAATCGAATGCAAACTAGAGCCCAGTACTGTCACAACAATTGAAACGTGCCTTGGGTACGCAAGGAAACATTGGGAGATGGAAAAACAATGGCTTTGTCCACAATGTGAATTCCAGTGGTTCACCTCTTCACGAGAGAATAGGGGGGGGGGGGCGAAGGTAACGTTGGCCGCGCCTTATGG